>JAVYIG010002218.1:0-263148 GCA_035222895.1 Strongylocentrotus droebachiensis
TGCATTACTTGGGCAGTGGTATTTGTTTGGTACACCCTACTGGCGTTTGCGTGGAGTCCTATCACCGGACAGTTCAATTTGGTATATGAGAAGGAATGTGGAATGGAATATAGGTCCAGTCTTGCTATGATACTGATCTTGAACGTGTTAGATTTCTTCATTCCCTTCACAGTCCTTGTTGTCTTGAATGTTGCTGTCTATACCAACATTAAACGGAGGTCCAAGGGTATCGTAGGGCAGAGTCCTGCGGACGGACCTACTCGAGCCAGGACGCAAGATAACGAAGAATCCCCACGTCAAGACAAGTGCAATTCCTCAGCAGGGTCATGTCTTGAGGAGCAAGGCACTCTGGCCGATTCATCTAACACTTCTGCAAATGCTGACACCGAGCCTACCGAGGCCCTGCCGAAAGAAACGTGTCCAACAATGCTCCACAAGCCAACGGGTCGGGTTCGAAGGAACGTACATTTGCCAGACATCGAAAAGCCGCTGTGGTCCTTGGCATTCTTGTGGGATGTTTCCTGTTCTGCGGGCTGCCTGTCCAAGTGACTAATGTAATATTTGCAATATGTCGCTACGACTGCGTTTCCTTCCTCACTTGGGACGTCACAAATTCTCTCGTGTGGGGTAACTCTATGATAAATCCCTTCATCTACGCTGCCACCAACAAACACTTTCGTCGGAATTTTCAACGTTATCTGCTCCTTGATCGTTGGGCTTGTGCTAGGAAGCAACGTGGTCCACAAAACTGATCATTTCAGGCACAACCCATTGTCTGTGGTAATGCGTAAAAACAGTGTTTGAACTTTGAGACTATGTAGCATGCATTTTCAATGTTAAATTGGAACTATTTAATATTGTTTTCAATTGCAAATACCTTGGGCAACCAAGTAGGCTAAGTATGAAATTCAACTGATGTAAGTTTTTGAAGCGAGCTATAGCGCCATGAACTCTTGAGCTGGCGGATATACCGGCGCTATTATACAAAATAATATTGACTGCTTTGAGGAGCACGGTTAAAACTATTGCCCAAGGGGATCACGAAACTGGCATAGAGCAGTCTCGAGATCCCCGAGGAGCTATAGTTGTTAACCGTGACCCGAAAACTATGCAGTCAACAAGCTTGTTTGTTTTATAAACCAGAACAAAAATCTTTTTCAAGGGACAAGAGTGTCCTTCTAGAGCCGAAATTGCTCAATGTGGTAAAGTATCCCGCCAGGGGCCGAAATATCCATTTTCGAGGGGGCAAAAGTGCCCTTCTCTAGCCTAAATTGCTCTCTTTGGTTACTGAAAGGGATGGTTGAGTTCTTGGAAGGGTCAGAAAGTTCAAATAATCTAAATGAGAAATTTGATTAAAGTATTATAAAATAAGAACGGGTAAAATTGAACTATTTAAGAGACCCTTTCAAAACAATACAACCTAAAACTGCACACAATTTATTTTTTTAGCCACATAATATGTTTTCATGCTGGCCCACCAACATTATCCCTTATACTGTTCTTTTTTTTGTTTGTCAGAAAACACAGCAGTAAATCACAATTTCAATAAATTCTGTTGTACATAGCTATTGTGTGAGGTGGCGCGCATGTCACCAAGACATACGAATATAAAGAAACAGTACAGACAGTGGACTGGGGTAAATGATGTGCCTAGGAAGATCCTCTTGCTGTAGACCTATCGGAGTTTCAATTAATTTAATTAAAGTGGGCATATGCCAGCTTCACCCTATAATAGATATGCCTCCGGACTCGATATACAGGGGGGGGGGGGGGGAGCTTCTGACAATTATTTATATTTATTTAATAGGGTTTGGCTATTAAGCTTGATCATCAAAGTTTTTTGAAATTAGAATATATACAAACTTTATCGTCCAAGAGTAAAACAAATATTGTCAAAATCATTTCATGAAATGAGTTCAGAGAAAAAAATATTTCAATTTCATGGGCAACAACGTTTTTTCTAATGTTGTTTTACACAGGTATGACAAAATATTTTGTTTAACGGGATTTGCGCCTTCTTCCTTGTGTTACTAATCGCTTTTCAGAATCATTAATGATATTACGTATCTGATTTGTATCTTTTTATTAGTATTTTGTTACTATGAGAAAAAAAAGTTTGGTAGAAAAGGAAAGACAAATAAATTTTGAATTGAAAAACCAAACCTAGCTTACGAGGTTACCTTCATACGTATAGTAATTCTTCTCTCTCTCTCTCTCTCTCTCTCTACAGTATCCATGGAACCTCCATTTTATTAACTCAAGAATGAAAGGTAGATTGGTTTAATTGTCGTCTTTATTGAATATTTTTAGATGTAAGCTTTGATATTTCCAAGAAACAACAAAAAAGGACGAATCCATTTTGTGCATATATAAGCAAATTACAAAACTTGATAAGGGTATGAATAGTTTCTGTTGTGACAGTTGCACTTAATTACTTCATCACCCAAGTCATTTATTTCTTGTACTATTGATGCATGACATGAATACTTTATATATTTGTAATAGCACTTCCTCAGGCAAGGTGTCTAGTATAGCGCCATCTATTGATATTCACTTGATATTGAACACTCAGAAGGCTACACAAACATGGTTGTGTTGAGGTACAAGAATCCCCTCTTAGCCAGAGCATCAAAGAGATTTCAGTCCTAAGGTTGTCATTAAGTCAGGCAAAGAGGTTAGTTTTGTTATATATTGAATGTATTTCTATGAATTGTCGAAACATAAAGTGTAAATTAGTGTTTGTATTTTGAACTTCATACTGAGAGATGTTGATGTATATGTAATGTAATGTAAAACATGCAAGCCCATGCTGTTATGATATATGTACATATGACTTTATATTAAGGTTTATGACAATAAAGATACTGCTAATAATTTGAAGATATATTTTGAGAGTGCTGAAGCACTAAGTAGAGATTTGGAATTTATTATTGTCTAGTTAATTGTTTAACCAAGCTATAGTTTGTCTAGTTGTGACACTTGTAGTGTGAGTTTGTACTTATGTAATGCCATAATGCAGATAGACTAGAATAGGAACTGGGGTTATTTTAATGAGTTATGAAGATCATGACACAATGTACATTATTTTATAAGTTTCTCAAAGAGACTGTGTTTATTGCTGTATTGATGATGCTATGATGTACTTTATCTGTGATTTATCCACAGTTTTCACGGAATGTACTGGTATGGAATGAATTGGAACGAAATGATTACTCCAATTAAAGCTATGAATTCCCGTAGAAGCCTTTGTTAAGACTTTTGATTTATTATCGACGTCGCTGCAGCCACAGTTTCGTTGTTAACTGTAAATAATAATAGGTAACGAACATCACTAGCTACTCCTCTGATTTAATCCCTTACAAGTAATTATTGATCAGATCATCACTCTATGTCAGCATCGACGATACATTGCAACCACTCTCATCTAATGAATCACTTTGTTGAATATTGTTAGATGTAAGCTTTGATATTTCCAAGAAACAAAAACAAAGGACGAATCCATTTTGTGCATACTTAAACAAATTACAAAACTTGATAAGGGTATGAATAGTTTCGTTGTTAACTGTAAATAAAAATACATAACGAACATCGCTAGCTACTCCTCTGATTTGATCACTTACAAGTAATTATTGATCAGGGGGCGTTTCACAAAACTTGTCATCAGTGAAAAATGACAGTTTTTTTATAAGCTACTGAAATCCTTGCTTCTGATTGGTTGTCAACAGATTTGTCACTGAGTTTTGTAATTTGTCATCGAAAAAAGGCTTTGTGAAACGGGTCCCCAATCATCACTCAATGTCAGCATCGACGATACATAGCAACTACTCTCATCTAATGAATCACTTTGTTGAATATTTTTAGATGTAAGCTTTGATATTTCCAAGAATTAAACCAACAAAAAGGACGAATCCATTTTGCATACTTAAACAAATTATTGTATAGGGCAAGGGTATAAATACTTTCGTTGTTAACTGTAAATAAAAAAAACGTACCGAACATCGCTAGCTACTCCTCTGATTTGATCACTTACAAGTAATTATTGTTCAGGGAGGCGTTTCACAAAACTTGTCAACAGTGACAAATGACAGTTTTGTTATAAGCTACTGAAATCCTTGCTTCTGATTGGTTGTCAACAGATTTGTCACTGGGTTTTGTAATTTGTCATTGAAAAAAGGCTTTGTGAAACGGGTCCCTGGTCATCACTCAATGTCAGCATCGACGATACATAGCAATCACTCTCATCTAATGCATTACTTGGTGACATACATGTTCGGAGCACTTTGCTAGTTGCAGTTCTTTTATATTTGTGTGCTGAATATAATTATTTGAGGGCAGTGTGCCATTAGACTGAAATATGTATGCATAGCGGCCTTTGGGATGGCGTGTACTAGTGCCAGGAAAATAAATAATGTCAGCTCAATTGAATCAAGAGTGTCATTATCTGAGTGTCAATATCTTAGGAAATATACCATGCATCAAATTTTTATTATCATTATTATCATTATTATTTGTATCATTTTTATCATCATCATCAACTTCAGGTGGCGCTGCAAAGCGCTGCTGTGGTCTTCACGAGAGCACGCCATGCAACTCTTTCACCTGCCATTTGTGTTGCACCTTTCATTCCTTGTCCAGACACTTTCTTGATATCATCATTCCAAGATATTGGTGGACGACCTCTACCCCGTTTTCCTTCGACTGCTCCTTGCAGTATTTGCTTCTCAACACCTTCAGATCTCCTAACAATGTCCCCAAAATAGTTTAGTTTTCTTTCCATGATTCCCCTTCTGATGGTGAAGTCTGTTCCAATCTTTTCCAGGATCCACACATTTGTCTTTTTATTTTTCCATGACACCTGCAACAGCCTCCTGTAGCACCACATTTGAAAGGCATCAATTCTCTTTCTGTCATTCTTTGTCATGGCCCAGGACTCACTTCCGTAAGTCGCAATAGAGAAAGAAGTTGTTATCGATTATTATCATTATTATTTATTATAAAAATGATGCATGCAGGAGCAGTGAACATTTGCGCACAAGTTGAAATGTTCGAGAAAAAAAACATAAAATCAAAGTCCTCAGATTGTAACATTTGCTGACATGACTAAAAAAACGTGTCAGGTTTTGTTTATTTGCAGACGATGATATCATGCAATAATTCAAAATGTGTCTACACATATGCATCCTTTAACTCATAGCCTGCCATAAGGCTGCATGCACGCTACCGTCATAGTGCTTTGTACATGCGAGAGAGGGACATTGTTTCAGTGCCTTGTGCATGCTTGAACGCGTTCGTAATAGCAGGTATTGTTCATGCTCATTGGACTGTGCTGTGTATTTTGCACGCGCTATTCATAGAACCATCGCGTTAATCAGATTATCTCAAAATAAACTTTGCGCGGAGGGATTTGGGGCTTGGCACAATGGGGCATGATAAGAGTTAACCAGGTTGTGTCACACAGCTACCCCATTTTAGTGACGCCCCGGCATCATTAATATATCTATCTATAACAATTCTTTTTTTTTCATGTAGGGTACCCCAAGGGTCGATCCTCGGGCCCATATTGTTCACAGTCTGTATCAATGATTTCCATCGATCTTCAGATAATCTTCGTTCATCCTATTTTCGGATGACTCAAACATTTTCCTAAGTAATAAGACGCTACTGAGTTGATAATTACGTTAACTGATGAATTGAAAAAAAGTGAAACACTGGATTCAAGCAAATAAGCTCTCATAGAATTTCCGAAACAAATATTTTATGTTTTTCAGTAATATTTTACCATCCCTTCCTGGTGACAAAATCTTTAATAACGTAAGAATATTGGAAGTGTATTTTACACGATTCCTAGGCCTCATTATTTACCATAAACTTTCTTGGACGATTCATATTGACAATTTGAGAAAATTTATATCTAGAATATTGGAATAATCAATAAAATGAAATATTATTTTCCATCGAACACTCTGAAAATGCTTTACTCTACACTTGTACTCCCTTATCTAAAATACGGAATCATTGAACGGGGAAATTCCTCAAAAACACAAATTGATAGAATTCTTTTATTGCAAAAAGGCACTTCGAATTATAAACAACGCTGGATTATTTGCACGTGCTTACAAATTATTTTATGAAAATAATATTTTGAAGGTTTTTGATGTATATTTACTTCAACTTGGTCAATTTATGTTTCAACTGGATACAAAAGATTTACCACAAATATTTAGTCCTAGTTTTTCCAAAAATGAACAATATCATACATATCCTACAAGACAGTCAAACCTCTATCATTTGCCGCGTGTAAGAACAGTATCAGCAATTCATACCTTTATGTACAATCATGGACCCAAATTTTGGAATTCACTTGAACCTACTCTGAAAAATGTTCTATATTATATTCATTTAGACTTCACTCGAAAAAAATCTTTTAAAAAAATGTCAAGTGAGTTATTGTTGGAAATGCTATTTGTATATTTCTTTGAGTATTTGTTGTGATATTCACATAATATGATGTAGCTTGTATAACGCGAAATGGTTTTCATTCATGTAAGAGTTTGTGATTCTTTCTCTTTTTCTTCTTTACTTTCCTTCTTTCTCAAAGTATCTGCTCAAATTTCTTTCTCCCTATCTATCTCTTTTTCTAACCGCACATTATCCTCATCTCGCTCCCTTCCTCATTCTTTCCTTCTCTTTCTTTCGTCACACTTTCTTGTATATTTGTAAGTAAGTTATTTATGGGGACCTATATTATTACAAGCTTAGCTTCTCTTATGGGTCCCCCTACACTCCCTCTTCAGCTCGAAACAAAGGAGATTTGTTTTTTCATTTTTTTATGATACAGGCTATATTATGCAATAGTTATAGATATGTGTAATAGTTATTAAGATATGTGTAATAGTTATTAATATATGCGTAATAGTTCTTAAGATATGTGTAATAGTTCTAAAGATATGTGTAATTGATATTAAGATATGTGTAATAGTTCTTAAGATATGTGCAATAGTTATTAAGATATGTGCAATAGTTCTTAAGATATGTGTAATAGTTCTTAAGATATGTGCAATAGTTATTAAGATATGTGCAAAAAGTTCTTGAAATATGTGTAATAGTTCTTAGGATATGTGCAATAGTTCCTAAGATATGTGTAATAGTTCTTAAGATATGTGCAATAGTTATTAAGATATGTGTAATAGTTCTTAAGATATGTGTAATAGTTCTTAAGATATGTGTAATAGTTCTTAAGATATGTGTAATAGTTCTTAAGATATGTGTAATAGTTATTAAGATATGTGTAATAGTTCTTAAGATATGTGTAATAGTTCTTAAGATATGTGTAATAGTTCTTAAGATATATGTAATAGTTCTTAAGATATGTGTAATAGTTCTTAAGATATGTGTAATAGTTCTTAAGATATGTGTAATAGATATGTGTTATAGTTATTAAGATATGTGTAATAGTTATTAAGATATTGTAATATGGAACATTTATACTTGTGTTTTCAATTGTTTGAGATGTGTAAAAATAGATAAATAAACTTGAAAATAAATTTGAAATATATTGCTTTTTATTATAAGGGGAAGGTACGTGTTTGTTGGGTGATAGTCGCACAGCCAATAGACTGAAAGAACCCACAACCTGTCTAGAGATGTATGGTAGACGTTTGATTGGGGGAAAACGGCAAGAAGGAAATCAAACAAAACGGAAAGAGAAAGAAGATGATACAAGTTATGTCTGTCCATTATTGTAAACACTACTACAAATTCGTAATCTTTAAGGAAAGCTAGTAGAATCCTTTCTTCAACACTCTTTACCAACGTAACGAACTTTCAATAGTGCGTGTGTACGGTTTAGTTCCGTTCGTAGAATTCTACGTTAAAAAGAAGTGACATGACCTGATGTGTTTCGGAAGGGGTTAGTTACTCTAAAAATTACTTAGTTGAACATGAAATGGAGAAATGACGTGGGAAAAAAATGGCGAGTAAAATAAATCCAAGTGTGAAAGAGAGCGGGCATAGCGCGTGGGAGGGAGAGAAAGAAACGATAAGTAAGAGAGCTAGAGCCGTACAAACGTCATTTCATATGTACCCAAATCAACCCATCGATGATCTATGGCTCCATAAAAAGTATTGGAATTATCATCCCATGCTGACGTTCGGATAGTGCAATAGTTCTTTAGATATGTGCAATAGTTATTAAGATATGTGTAATAGTTGTTAAGATATGTGTAATAGTTCTTAAGATATGTGTAATAGTTCTTAAGATATGTGTAATCGTTCTTAAGATATGTGTAATAGTTATTAAGATATGTGTAATAGTTCTTAAGATATGTGTAATAGTTCTTAAGATATGTGTAATAGTTCTTAAGATATGTGTTATAGTTCTTAAGATATGTGTAATAGTTCTTAAGATATGTGTAATAGTTCTTAAGATATGTGTAATAGTTCTTAAGACATGTGCAATAGTTATTAAGATATGTGTAATAGTTATTAAGATATGTGTAATAGTTCTTAAGATATGTGTAATAGTTCTTAAGATATGTGTAATAGTTCTTAAGATATGTGTAATAGTTCTTAAGATATGTGTAATAGTTCTCAAGATATGTGTAATAGTTCTTAAGATATGTGTAATAGATATGTGCAATAGTTATTAAGATATGTGTAATAGTTATTAAGATATTGTAATATGAAACATTTATACTTGTGTTTTCAATTGTTTGAGATGTGTGAAAATAGATAAATAAACTTGAAAATAAATTTGAAATATATTGCTTTTTATTATAAGGGGAAGGTACGTGTTTGTTGGGTGATAGTCGCACAGCCAATAGACTGAAAGAACCCACAACCTGTCTAGAGATGTATGGTAGACGTTTGATTGGGGGGGAACGGCAAGAAGGAAATCAAACAAAACGGTAAGAGAAAGAAGATGATACAAGTTATGTCTGTCCATTATTGTAAACACTACTACAAATTCGTAATCTTTAAGGAAAGCTTGTAGAATCCTTTCTTCAACACTCTTTACCAACGTAACGAACTTTCAATAGTGCGTGTGTACGGTTTAGTTCCGTTCGTAGAATTCTACGTTAAAAAGAAGTGACATGACCTGATGTGTTTCGTACGGTGCTAGTTACTTTAGCAATTACTTAGTTGAACATGAAATGGAGAAATGACGTGGGAAAAAAATGGCGAGTAAAATAAATCCAAGTGTGAAAGAGAGCGGGCATAGCGCGTGGGAGGGAGAGAAAGAAACGATAAGTAAGAGAACTAGAGCCGTACAAACGTCATTTCATATTATGTACCCAAATCAACCCATTGATGATCTATGGCTCCATACAAAGTATTGGAATTATCATCCCATGCTGACGTTCGGAATTCTATGTATGCAAGCGACCGCGGAGCAGTTTCGTATAACAGCTCCACAGCTTGAGCTCAACTGTGCACTTTGTGGAGAGATCGGTTCGCCCTCTATTGACAAGTGCGTGTGAAAGTGTGCATACAGATCAGTGAGATGGCGTTCTTTCAACCGGTTGATACATACATGTACATGTAAATGTAAAATAAATAGGGGGGGGGGGGCTCTTTTTTTAACCTTATGATGTCAGTCCTACCGTTAGGGGAGGGGGGCAGAAAAAGGAAATTGAAGAAGAGGAAAAAGAAGGTCATAAGATATGCTGTGCGTTGTTAGCACAACATTTTCCGGGCTTGTAGGAAGCTGCCTTGAATAGGTTGTTGCGTTAGAATTGCATATTACCCTAAATCCCCCACCCTTTCAAAAGCCTCACTACCTGTAATACATTTAATCGATTAATTTTGAAGATCGAGATTGATTGATCTTCATGACTGTCTTATCGTCTTATTTGGTCTCCGTGTCTCGTGAGGGTATGAGTAATCGTCGTCCGTCCGTGATCTCGCATAATCTTGTCGAACTCGTGATTGAGACATGGACAAGAGGACGTCAAGTGCATGCAAAATCCGCACCCTCTCTTTTTCTTTCTTTCTGTCCCCTCTTCCCGCTTCTCATCCACGTATCTTTCTGTGCCTTTCTCTCTCTCTCTGTCCTCCCCTCTTTTGTTCCTCCCTCTCTCTCCTTTCCCCCTCTCTCTCTCTCTTTCTCCCCCTCTCTCTCTCCAGTAACTGTATGTCTGTCTGTCTGTCTCACCTTATCCCCTTTCTATCTCTCTGTTTGTCTGCCTCATGTCTATCTCCCTCTCCTTCTCACTCTCTCTGTCTCTTTCTCCTTTTAAAAGTAATTTTAGCTGTCTGTCTCCTCACCCTTTCTATCGTTGTGTCTCTCGCTTTCTCTCTCCGAGTACCCTCTCTCAGTCTCTTTCTCCATGACGAAGGGGGAGGAGGAGAGGGGGAGCGGGATAGGGATAGGGAGCAGGAAGAGATGTGGAGTAGGAGGAGGAGGAGGAGAAGGGGTGTGGAATGGAGGGGAGGGGTAGGGAACTTGGAATTTTCAATCTGACATGGTAATTTTGTTTTCTCCAAGCGATCGCCTGTCCTCACCCGACACTGCATGGCAATTTTAGGCAGGCTACGTGTACTGCAACAAATACAAGCAAAGGACCCATCCCCCCCCCCCCCCTCTCAGCAAGAAAACCCTGGTCACCGCGCCGTTTCTTGCTTAATAATACCATGGTGATGGATAACCGTATTAATATTAGCAAATGTTACCCACTGATGGATGAGATACAGCATACAGATGATTAGAATTAATTATAAATAAATATAAATTGATACATCGATCATCGGAGGTTAATCAGAACAGGGGGGGGGGGGGGGTTAGCAATATAGGATTTAAACCCTTGCCACCATGAATATAATACAGAACAGACACTACAACGGTAAATGTTTCTTTACAGCGAGATTAATCTCTTTAAAGTATTCGTAAGCTTAAATAATTATTTAGTAGTAGGTCCATGGTAGTAGCGAGGTTAATCAGTATCAGTTTTTCGTAAATTATTCCTAACAAGTGAGTTAAATCTCCATAAAGCTAAACGCTTGTGTAATCTTCTTCCAGCGAGTCAAATCGCCTGTGATATTTCATCACAGCGAGTTTAATCTCTATTATAAAGCTTGCTTTTATATACCTCTTTTCGACCAATAAAAAAAGGACAATAATAGGTAGAAGATTTCAGCATTTAGGGAGTGAATACTAATAAAGTGACGCGTGATAATGGATGGGATGGGAACGGAATGGGGGGGGGGGGGGGGGGAAGACGATTATCTTTAATAGGCTTTTATCACAATATTGTTCGAGTTTTTCAAGCTTCTTTTTGTCTCGAATACCAGCCCTAAAGCCGGATCACAATGAGATAAAGACACCTTTTTTGTGACGCATTGGTACATTTAAAAGGGTTTCCTTTTCACTCATTGACTGAGTTTTTCTCTCAAAAAAGCATCCATATATTACGGTTCATCTTAAATTCACTGTTTCCCATAACGTTGGAATAATATTTCTCATTCCTTTTCATGAAATGATTGATGAAATTATGCTTTTTGTTCCTCAGCTCACTATCTTGAAAATGTATATATATTAATGACGATGATTATGAATGTCAAATGGATGGTGCTGAAGGCAAATGGCGCTCACGACACCTATGCTAGTGGAGGATAGGCGGGGTATACAAGTTCGAACAAATAATTAACAGCCCCCCCCCCCCCCTCCTCAAAAAAAGCTATCACATTTTCAAGTGCAAAGTTTAATGCATTATTATTATAAAAAAACTGTGCTTGGAAGCAAAACAAACACAGAATTTTGCAAATCATTATTTATGAAGGGTAGATAACTAGATATTACCAGGGGCACATACATACCCACTGTTACACAAAAATGAAACCAAGACTTATCAATTTGCTAAATATTATGGTATTATTTTTGGTTCGGGCAGCGGCATGAGGAAAGGCTAGTATAAACACCAATCATATCTCACAACTGAGCAGACCCCATCTAGCGCGCGCATAATAATATACCCGTGCTGTTTCATTGATCACAAAGTATGTAAACACAAACTAGCGCAGCTCACGTTGTACAGCGCTGCACACGTGTGCTTCATAGACCATACACTGAATGCACGCAGTCCCAATGCTGCTATGGTTCTGTCTCGTCCTCTTTCTCTGCTGGGTTCAGTGTTGACATTTCGCAGGCTGGGGTGAAGGCGTGAAAGAGCCAGCGAGAGGGAAGTCGGTGGTAGAAATCATACATGATTGGGATCTGCGTGGCTCACTCACTCTATTCTGCAGGTAAACCACAACGCGAGTTGCGCAACTTCTCAAGACGGTGCGAGGATATAAAGGATTTATGTAGCTCTTCGTAAGAATTGTGAGCTGTGTGAGGTGGAGTTGGTTGGAGGTGGTATTGCTGGAGTCGGGGCACCATGGGCCAGCGACAGACACGCCAGAAAGTGGACAAGGGCTTGAAATTGTACCATGCCAGGAAAACGGAGCAGGCTGTTCACGAGTGGAAGAGGGTTTTATCGAAGGTGAAAGAACAGCGGTTGCGGTTTGAGGTGCTGGGGCACCTGGCACAGGTGTACGGAGAATGGGGCTTCGCTCGGGAGAAGATGCACTATGCCGTCCAACAGATGGACATCGCTTCCGATCTTGAGAGCGACGAACTCAAATCGGAGTCCTATCTAAACTTGGCGATTTCGAATGAAAGATTATGCGAGTACCACAAGTCACTGTCGTACGCCAGACACAGCCTAGCCACCGCCATGAGCTCGGGTGTAGGATCGTCCAAGTTGGGTTATATCTACTTGGCGCTTGCTGCGTCTAACCTGGGTTTCAGCAGTTTCAAAGACTCCTTGGAAAACTTGGAGAAGGCCGTGAAGATGGCCATCGAAGCCGAGGACCAGATGCTGGAGTGTGAAGCATATGGGTGTTTAGGGAATGTATACAAATGTCTCAAGGATTACGACAGGGCTTTGAAGTTCTATGTGAGGGCAAGGGAGCTCATTAGGTGCAGGGGGCAGGACTGGCCTCCCAGGCTGAAGACACAAGCCTATTTGAACATGGCTACGGCCTACAGGAGTATGAGGAAACTGGACATGGCCATGGATTGTGGTGAGGTGAGTCCATAACATAGTGTGATAAATGAGAATGGGGGAGGGGGCGTCCATTCGGTGAGGTTGTCCGGCTGGGGGGGGGGGGGGGGAGGGGCAACTGATCTAAATGCACCCCAGGGTCGAAGACCCGGCAGAATGGTTAAAGCGCGGCATCTATTGGAATGGTACTGATGATTATGACAATTGTGATGATTATATTGATCAAGATGATTATGATGATGAAGATGATGAATTGATTATGATGATGAAGATGATGAATTGATGACGAGGAGGAAGATGATGACAATGGTGCTTATAAGTATGCTCATCAAAAATGTATATATTCCTTGATTTTGTTTTCGTAGACTGTACCTTCTTTCAGTCAATTTTGTGGAAATATTCTGACAGATATTGCTACCAACTCATCCACGACAATTTGTTTTCAAGTCAACCATGCAATGTTGGAATTACCACATCACAAACACTCTCATCGCACAAAATAACAGATACCACAACCGCCACCACCACGGTACCACCACTACCATCATCATCTAGTTACCATCCAATCATCCAATGCCGGTACCGAGCCCTGCTCCCATCACCTTTCTCTAGCTCTCATATCATTACTTTCAACTCAACTACCACCACCCACACTACCACAAGTTTACAACTATCTAAATGATTTCAAATCCAACATTGTACTTTGATTTACACATAATTCTTATCTTGCAATTATTGATTTAAAATGAATCGTCTTTTATATTGCATTATAATGGTAAATCAACTAATTTTCAGCCAAATATTCGAGTGATCTTTTACTTTAAGTTTTCATAATAATAATGTATCCAAAGCTTTAATATATTTTATGAAAGTGTGATTTTGATTTCTAATGATTATGTGCTTTAACTTTTTACTATTATTTTCTTTGTATTTTATCGATGATCCTATTTTATTACCAATTTTACATTGTAAGCATTGTGTAAATCGTCCCTGGACTATTATTTTGTATTTTTAATAAGCCACGTTGAATTGAATCGAATTGAATAGGATTACCATCTCCATCAGCACTACCTCCAAGCGCCAACATCATCATCATCATCACCATCTCTTAATCCCATACCAACCACAACTCAGTGCAACTCATCATCGGATTGTCATCTACCTCTGAGTCGTGACAGCGGTTGACCTAGTATGATAACTCAGGCATCCCAAATGTTTTCAATTCATTCTGTCCTGTGGTATATATCACAGGAGCACTATATAATGGGGGCACTGGGTTTCATCGTGAAAAGGGGGTGTTAAAGATCACTGGGGAATCATGGTAAGTTCTGGACCCTGTTTCACAAAACTTATCATCAGTGACAAATGACAGTTTTTGTTATAAGCTACTGAAATCCTTGCTTCTGATTGGTTATCAGCACATTTGTCACTGATTTTTGTCATTTCTCATTGAAAAAAAGGCTTTGTGAAACGGGTCCCTGGTAACGATCAAGAATAGAAGCCAACCAAACTACATCATTTTGATTGTATAACTATTTTAATGAAATGCATCTATCCAAATAATTTTGTTGAACTGCTGAGTAATAACCGAATGAAGAACGCATTTCATAAAACATGGATTTACGAGAAAATCCATGATGAAAAGACGAATCTTTATCCACGTTAAAGACGTCTACTGCGTCTACACTTTGTGTTAAAAGCTGTTTTGTCTTCTTCATATTTCAACATCTGATTACAAAAATATATATCTTCATAGCAGTTCACTTTATTCCTGTGAACCAGTTGAATATCGGCGGCTTATTTCCTACTTACTCCTGCCAAAGAGTTAGAATTAAGTTAGTTAGAATTTGTCTATTATACAGTTACAGCAATAATTACTGCCTACGCGCCGTAATCACATAATTTTATGCCGCCCCCGCCCTTACTAACCTTGCTGGCTACGCCCGTCACGTTCTGCGGAAGAATTGACATATAGTTAGAATGATGGAAGAATGATGGTTAGAAAAATTACATCGTTTGGGGTATAGTATGCACACTATAATAACGAACACAGTGCTCGAGTACAGCAAATGTCATCACCTTTCCGTACAATACCACCACATCCGCCCCTTGTCACCCCTTGCTGGCCAGTGGCTACGCCCTTCAGCTGATAATGAAGTAGTTAACATGACCATGATTGATGTGCCTCATAATGAAGACGTTTGGGATGTAATTACATGTCCTCATCACCTCCCTTCGACTCCACCGATCTCATTAAAGCGCCCTATCCTACGACTACACAAACGTTCCTGGAATGCTTTTCGCACATGCCTACCCGACTTCGATGACGTATGGCTCAGTTTAATTGAAGTGACAACTGCGTTTATGAGAGCGATTATTCCCGACTTGTGGGACCTGTTCGAGTTATTGTTATGATTTGTTCCAGCTATGGCTTTGACTTTGGAGAGCGATTGGAAAAATGGGTTCCAAGAAAGAGGATAGTTTACGAGCAGCCGTTAAATTGATTTCCTCCTCCCTTGCATATTACAGAGACACGCCAACAGTAGTCCTTGCACTCGACATGTGTGGGACCTGTTCGAGTTACTGTTATGATTTGTTCCAGCAATGACTTTGACTGTGGAGAGCGATTGGAAACATGGCGTCCAAGAAAGAAATAGGATACTTTATGAGCTATCAATTTGCCCCCCCCCCCCCCCTTCGCACTGGCAAGGGAATCACATGATATATCACATGATTTGTAGGGTAAAGGATGATCATAATATTCTGTGAATCTAATAACGAGATTACCTGTGTGAGCTCTTTGACGTTTCAGCGTAATATTTTGCAGCTTGATATGATTCATTCCAGTCCAGTTCCAATGTTGGCCTAAGCATGTAACTGATGCATAACGAATCAGTAATTAACATAGAACAACAATGTAATAAATTCGTATTCCAGACAAAAAATGATGTTGACAAAATGACACATCTTCCATCAACGAGGAGATCAATGTCACTTACTAGCACGCCGATCACTCTAAAGAGACCATTATGGATCAACTAAACGATGGGTCGATTTGGGTTTTATTGTCAAAAGGTTCAATTTAAAGTGCTTAACTTTATTTGCTTTTGTATAATACGGATTTTGCCATTGTGACGTAATTGTCATCATTCATGAAAATGGCAACGAAAGGTTCAGAAACAGATCATGACCGACCTGTATATTTCCGTATACCTGAGTTCACACATTGGCTTGATACTTATTTGATCGAGAAAGCGGTTGCAAAAGGTTAGCCTCTAGAGATTTTGTTTTGGTTCATTCTAATCACGTAAGAACAGACTATGTAATTGCGGATATAATATCATTTCGGCATGTTCAAAGCGACAATCGCAACATTTTGCAGGGTCGTGGAACCATTTCTTTCTTCTTCAAAGCAATATGTGAGGCATTCAAATGGTATAAAACTCATTTCCCCACACATCCAGGAAAAACAAATCGTGTGACTTCGTTGAGCTGTCGTATATATCTTCGTCCTTTCAGCGAATTCGGATCGTGTGAGAATCGACACTAGCGAAAATAATCCTTCAGCCGCGTCGACTTGTGAAAAAACAATTTGCATTGGCGAAGATACGCAGGTGGCCCCCGTCTTCAGAAGGGTTATTCGAAAATGATGGTACGATTGTTTGTGGGTGAGATGGTTATTGGTTGAGCGTCTGGGACCCTCATTTCCTAGAATTGAACGGTCTGTTGACATGATAAAGGGGGAATGAACTCTAGGTTATGATTTCAATGTTATGATAATTACGTTTTCTTAGAAAAGTATCATCCAAGCTCAAAGGAAAGTTAAAAAGCCATTGTTCATCTGTGATTGAATTGGGTACCGTCGGTCACCTACCTTACTCCTTAGTATTCGAGGTAAGAAATCCAAATCATAATGTACCAGAACTAAATTACATCACACCCGGCACCCCGACATCATAGTTAATGTGTCGGATGGATCTTTGACCTTGCACTGTGATTGGTGCTTTTAATGCATCACGTGACATTGATTAGATAATGCAATGATTGTTGTATGCTGTTGCAGATAAGTAATGCGCGCTAAATTTTTATAAAGAGCTTAGAAACATGTATTTTATTGTCCCATCTAATTGTGAAATAATAGCTTGGTAATGGTGTAACGAAATGAAATTCAAATGGAACAACTTTATTATGTTCTCCTAATTTGACTACTTCTTAAAGAATCTTCATAATGCGTGGCAAATCATAATTGGTTGTATGGTTAATTCGAATGTTTTGATTCGTCAAAAAGAATAAATCCTTTGAGGAATGATACAACTTTTCATGGCTGTTCCCCGACAAAAAAGAAATTTCTTGAGTATTATTATTAAGCTTATGAATATAAGCACCTTATAACCCATACAACAAAACATTCAATATCTGTATAATGTAAAATTATATTGTACTTGACTATGCACCAGGCAAGGAAAATGTTTCTGATGGAAATCAATCAGAGAGCTGCAAACAAAAGCAGAGATGACAAGGCTGTGCTTCTCATTTCATCCATCTTCGCCCTCGACCTTGTCCTGGGCTGATCGTTAATTTCCGCTTGTAAATTACCGTGATCGTCGGCAGCGCTCCGTGTCCCGCAGACGACAAAAAATGTTTTCTCGCGCCGGGATCACGAATTTGCCGCCAACATTGCGCGTGTTGAAAGGCGGGATCGTGTCGAGTTTCGATGGGTAATACAGCGATTACTTCTTCTCGAAATGGGGTTGTGTTACTGGTAGGAGGGCGTAGATGGTGATTTTCGGTGGTAGGGTGAAGGGATGGGGCGAGTTACTGATGATTGTGTGGACCACTCGGATGTTCGGAATGTTCAGTTCGGTCGAGTCTATATATTCATTTTCCAATAAGAAAAAGAACAACTTACAACCATTGAAATAAAAAACATTACAAAAAATACAAGGTACATTGTACTGCATTGGTACTGCCCAGAAATAATAATGACAGACAGTTGCTCACATGATTTGACCCCCACCATATTTCCGCATCCTAGATACCCGGTTCTATAGGGCCGACTTATATTTATACCCAAAACGCCCCTGTCCGTAAAATTTCCGTCCCCGCCCTTCGAACACGCTGATGCCGGGAAGCGAGTTAGACAAGCAGAACTGAAAAGAAAAATCGATCTCATGATGAGCTGCCAGATGAATAACCAAGCACGAGTAGAGCACTTAACTACATCAGAAAAGGTCCCTGGTTTGACCTGGTGAAGTTGAAGGCTGCCAAATAATCGAATTTGAAATTTGACAAATGCGTGTTACATAGTATACTGTCTTCCGTTTGTTGATGTGTGCGTGTAGACACGAATGCACAAAAGTTGTATTTAAAGATAAAGGTGAGTTCTGGTCATCCGATTGCATTGTGAAAGAAAAGGTTTGGAATGGATCAGAAAAAGTTGATCATGTAGCATGTAAGTATTGGTGTGTACTCCAAAGTTCCGGAGTCATCAAAATCATAATAAATTTGGCCCAGTCTTGGTAAAGTAACAAGCACTGTACACAGAGAGATGTATATGGGACTACACAAATGGTGTCGGAGCTACTAACCTTGATTTCCCAATCTTTCTATGCTCATTACTCAGCCAGTATACATTTTCTACCAAACTTGTTTGGCAAATGACATTTATTTGTAATCTTGAACATACAGTTTAAGTTTCGTTTGATTCTGTGAGAATTTTTTTTTTTTTAACCAGAACTCACCTTTAGCTTTAATCCCATTTCCCCCTTATTCAATTGAGAAACGTGAAGTTTCATTAGGAAGGCTCCCATTTACGAGTCATTGCTTGGTTAGGGCTAGTATTTGATCCTTGCCAATCTTTAAAAAAATGTTTAATTGGTGTTTAATTCATCGATATATTTTTAATTGATATTTTGCCCTCTCACTCCATGAAACAAATCATTCCCCCAAAGTTGCCAACAAATTTAACGCTGCTCTATTCGCTGTTTGATTTTATTAAGATTTTTGGTGCGACATTTGTTTATTTGTTTGTTTTAATTTAATTACAAATCACCTCCATCAAATAATATGTTAGAATCGAATTGTAAATATGTTATAGAATACTTTCAATGAGTCAGTAAAAGTTATTCCATCAATTTGGGATAACCCACCTCGCCCCCTGCCCTTGCCCCTTTCCTTCCCTCATGCTAATATTTGCGATTAGTTTTCCAAATCCCGCGTTGACCTTCCTTCGAGTCACGTGACAGTTTGGTCATTTTTTTTTAACCCGAGCTCCAAGGCAAAAGTATCGGGTGACATAACGCAACACCAAATATCAATATCACAGTCATTAACATTGTCCGCAGGGCATTTGGTTTTTGCGGTCGTTTTCTAAAATTTTTGTTCGCCGCCCTATCACTATTAGCTTTCTCTTTTTCTTCGCCGCCCGTCCCATCTTGCCATTTACGCGTAATAACATTGTTGGAAAGGTCGGAACCCATTTTTATTGTACAATACAAAAGTCACAAATCGCGACGGAGAGCACCGTATCGTTGTGCCCCTTTATCTCTTTGTACATGCATACAAAAAAGCATTTCCTTCATTTTAATCAACTTCTGTATTTTTAACTCCCAGCTTCCATCAAAGGAGACAAAATGTAGCTTGCATCTTCGCTTAATATACCCGTTTTTTATGACTTAATGCTTATTCTTGCTGTGTATGTTTATGTGTAAGTCCCTGTTTACTTCTTTCCCTTATTGAAAAAAAAGGATATTGAGGGTTTATGTCAATGTATATATTAACTAATAAATTAGGCTTACGTACTTATCTTTCCAAAAAAAATTTGGCGTTTAGAATAAATCGGAAGCGTAGTTCAGAACGTAACAGTGTTCGATGATTTGAAAGTTAAATGTAGTTTTGAGAACGTTAATACGTGATGCCTATATAAGTATAAATGAACATTCGGCCATCCTATTTGTGCGCTCATATATGAAGAGTTTAATTCCTAAAAGAGCTAAATCCATTTTTGTTACTTCAGAGAAAAAAGAAAAAGTTTACCAGATTTTGTACAGGCGTTTATGGAAAAATGATATTAGAAGGTTCATTTTTACATTATTGCTCCCAAAATGTATGCAAATAATTTTGTTGAAAGGCGGGTACTTCTTAAGTGAAAAATGTTCGGATATCAATAAATCAATTTTCATCCAAAGTGGATTTAGCTCCTTTTGGAATTAAGCTCTTCATATTATGCATTGTAAAGAGAATAAAGATACAAGGGCCTTGGTAACTTTATGTGGGAAATGCCATTCGATTTACGTGATTCTATATAAAAAAGGAATTAATGATCTCAATGTCCTTGCTTATTAAAGATGGACAAAGCCAGCAAAAAAGCAAGAGAGAGAGAGAGAGAGAGACACCCTTCTTTGTAAGATGTGAATCTATTTAGAGTTGTCGATTCTTTCACTTTGGATTTTTCCAAAATCGAATTGAATATCTAGGTTTCATTCTATTTAAATAAACACGTAATCATTCTCAATGATGACCTTTAGAATAATACGTAACAGATTTTAGTGCCACTGCCCCATCGTAAACATTGTTGAAATGATGAGTAATTCATTTTCAGTAGAACTCTGTATAGCTGCTAACCTTCACTGTCAGGTTGTTTTTTTTGTAAAATAAATTGATTTCGTTTATGTATAATGATCTACGAATGTATGTTAAATGAAATAGTTCCGTGTCTTAATCTAGCACACTGCATGTAGCAAGGTACGTTTCATAATAGCTCATTACCCACAGTTTCGAGCATTTGCGATAGCATGTGAAAATACCACTATCCACGATTTGTTCTTGTTTCCTTGTAACGTCCCGTTCTAGATTGCTTGCTTTGAGACGCTTTGGACCGTAATGTACCTGTTTACTAATGGAAATGACTATATCTTTGGCTTAATTTTGTTTACATCTTCCCCCTTTCATCCTTACTTCCTGCAAAGTTGCGTTTCTTTGAATGTAGCAACAAAAGAGTCAAGCACCATAGCTTCAATATACCATTATCTCGCCCACAACGAGCTTGATTGGGGGGAGTTTTCGATTCATAAAAATTGCAGGCCTTTGCGGTATATACCGAATAAAATTCTGCTAATGACAAAGATGTCTCCATGCTATATCGACCCAGCCATATATTTGTGTTCCTTGGTGTAATTGAGAAGATAATTAAAGGCACACTGTCCTACTTGTAGCTACTTGCTCCCTCTATATAGAAAACTTCCCAAATCGGTGCCTGTTGGTCCCCCATGATCCTCTTTTTCTTATGTTAAATGAGAGCTGAGTTAATGAGATAGCCACCTGTCACAGTGACCTCGATGGCTCTCTGGGTGGTCTAATCCCTTCTAGCTGCAGTAGTAAAGCCTCCCTTTAAATACCCCCGGAATTCCCGAATAACTTCATTCTTAATTCTGGGTCTCAGTCAGATTACGTTCAGTAATATGATTTGGGAAAAATAAAGTAAAAACAAACAAGTAAATTGATTAGTAATTGTATACTGATGATGGTAATTACATTTTGATAAGCAGTAATATTAATAATAATTGTGGTATTGATTATTAAAGAGTTATTAGCGCGGCGGTAATAATATAATTCATATTTTGATCGAAAATCAAGCAGAATTATACAACAATAATGACCATCGCTTTACCGTCGGTTTTACCCAAGAACTCTCAATGACTATATTTTCCAATGAAGATGTGTTCTCTTCATTCTAGGGCATATTAGTATGCAATTCAAATATAGAATCCTGATTATTTAAAGGGCTTTAATTTCCATAATGTACTGAAGACTGGGATTGATGTGCTCGCATTATGACGTCAGCATATTGCCGATTTTGAGACGACAACATGTAATTGTCTAATGACACTTGACATTGTCTAACCAAAGCTCTTTGGTCTATTAAACGGATCATTACAAACTCACACCGTCACAAGTCTATTTCCTCAGTAAAGGCATCTTGGTGTATTGTTAAATAATCCCTGTAAAATGAAACGAACTTGTTAAACCGCGCCTATGGGCTACGGGAGAGGCGGAAACACACCTTCCGAAAATAAGACATCTTCAAAAGCCCGTAATTGCTCTGGTTCGTTTCAAACGCCCTATTGTAACTTTCTTAATAAAAAAGCTGACCCCATATAAGGATTACCCCGACCCTATTCAAATCTACTTCCTAAAAAGGTAAAAGAAGTCGTGTAGCACCTCTATGCTACGAATCTATAAAAAGTTTCAGATTAACTAGTGAACTGTAGTTTAAAGAGCTACTATGGTATTGCTATTATGTGCGAGTATTTTGAAAACTAATTCTTGGAGTGATTATGTGTATTATACTAAATATAGCAAATAGGTCGTTTGAAGGTGAACAGGCTTAATGACCCGCGACTTTATATCGTATCCGAGGAACTGGAAGTGTCAGGTAAAATGAGTGGCTCAACCACATAGGAATGGGGGTGGAGGGGGACAACTTCCTATTTGTAATCTTCATGTCGCAAAAAAATAAGTCATAACAATTACTGTGCAAGATTGATTTTACTGCTTACTTTCTTAAAATGTCCACAAAATGTTATTTATATGATACATGTATTAAAAAGGCATACATTTAAAAAGAGTGATTTTTAAACATTTTCCTGGTTACAAATTAACTTCCTCCGTAACTTCTAGAAGTTGAATAAAAATCGCGATGTTTGGGTGTTTGCATGGGCAGATTTAGGGATAGACACAAATGCCCTTCCCCTCCGCTCTTCCAATATATTCTTCCTATATTGGCACATCTCATAGGCTAACAGCCCCGAAAATGCGCCCCCTTTAAAGATTTTGACCCGACTAGCACCCCCCCCCCAAAAAAAGACCCTGACTCCTTTGTGCCAATCAAAACATAACAGAAATGTGCCACTCCCATCCCATTTCATTTTTAAACTATAGATCCGCCCTTAGTTTACGCTGTATTGTAAACATTTTATTTCTTGTGACGCTGACGTCACGTTACGGTCAATTGGTTCGTAGTAAAAGATTGAATGTAATAATAGAGCACGGTTTATTGCTAGAGGAGGGGCTGTTTTCTTCCACGTAATCGGATTGTATTGTGGAGGTGTTTGGGAAGGTGGCAGGGGAGAACGATGTTTTTCGCGATCAAAGAATGATTTATATTGAAGTGTAATAGTCGTTTCGTTCGTGTAATCTTACATCCTTTATAGATTCTCTCTAAGGTTTATTTTTCTGCTGGAACAACTTTTTAAAAGTCACCATCGTCTTACTTCAAAAGCTGTTTAGAAAAGGAACGAACAAAAATTAATATAAATTAAACAAGAGAGTAGAATCCTCTGTATTGTGGCGTATGTAAGGTGAGGACAAAGATTTGACATATTTCATGTAATTATTGAAACGACTGAGATATAAATCACCTTTAATATACAAAATCATATCAATAAATCGTTTTGCATCTTATTTGTTTTCCTTATAGTATAGTAGCAGTACTCTATTATGTGTTTAATAGTGTATATTAAATGATTATCACTGTTCATCTCCTTTTTTATTTTTGCTTGGAGACAGAAGGGCGTTAAGGGCTGTGTGTGAACGCCCTTATGGCCCTAACAAACGACCCGTGTAAATCACATATGAATAGGTCATAACTCTTTCCCCATGCATGCCCCTGCATGAAGAAGTCTGAATACAAAGACTACTTTATTGAGCTAAACTTAGCGAGCTAAATGCGTTACCTTTCCTTTTTTTGTCAAGTGTATAGGGCCGTTATCCATTCAAGATAGCTGCTAAGCTCCTTAGCGCAAATGAGATTGAATTAATTACGGATTAGGAGAGTTTATGATACACATACTCCGCATAGGACGCAGGGCGATATATTAATGATGCCGTGTTTGAGTGAGATTGTACTATGAAACGTACAGCATACTACATGTATCTTAATTCTTTTTTTTCTTTCAAATTAGTTATGATTGTATTCTTATCTTAAACCAGATATTATTATTTGTGTGTGTGTTTTATCAGGATATGTGTTTTATGTTTACTGGATTTGCGCTGTTAATAGTGTGATCGGTTACAAACAAAACGACGGTAATGTCTGATATCTTTTATTTTCTGGGACAAGGTATACGTAGGAATAAGATAAGTGTACTATAAACGAGTAATAACCTACCAACGCACAATTATGAAATCTGATTATGAAGACTACTCTGTGTAAACGAAAGTATACTATTGTACCTTTTCAAGTGTACGTAAACACTCGAAAGATTTTTCTTAGCAAGTAGACCGTAATCTAACGCAAACGAGATTGAGCAAATCAGTGATTAGGCCTTCATGTATACGGATGATGGAGTGCCACCCCAGCCAGGCCTCGGCGGGGTACATTTTGTAGTTGACTGGCCAAGCTGACAGAGGCGTAGCTCCATAGCTATAAAGGGGCACAGGGGCACGTACCCCCTCCCCATCGGGATGGTAGGAGTATGACGAGTAAGTGAGAAAGAAAGAGAACGGGAGGAAGGGGAGAGAAAGAGAGGAATGGGAGAGGAGAGGAAGAGTGTGTGAGAGAGAGAGAGGGGGAGAGGGAGAGAGGGGGCAATATGAAGGAAAAAAAGGACTACACCCCATTCTACCCCTCCCGTCGTTTGACTGCCTTGTTCTCTTGCATTTCATCCAAGTAAAATTGCCCCCACGAAACCACTACCACTACCATAACACCACGAGTACCCATTGATGTATATACTCACGCTACGTCATTGCATATTGATGCACCTTTCCCCCTTTAATATTTATGTGTGTGAAATATTGCATTAAAAGTTTAATGCAAAGGTACTTGCTGAGATGATAATTTCAAGATTTTGATACCTTTACCATGAATAAGATACACCTGACTTGCCCGAGTAACTTCATTCTTCTCAAAATATATATATGAAGATATTTGTGGCTTCCAAAGCAATGCAATGGCGTTGCCTGCAGTACGCCAGTAGAGTATTTCATTTCTGCTGTAATTAAGGCATTATGTAGTATTAGGGGAGTATAGTCCTATATGATATCAATGAAAATATGAAATGCAAGTTTTCATCTATCTCTCTCCTTCCGTTTAAGGTATCCCCACCCCCCCCCCCCCCCCTCCCCCCGAGTAAGGCTAGAAAGATAATTACCCAAAATACGTGCCCTTAGTATGTATATAATATTATATTTTAATAACAAATATAATCTATAATAGAAATGTTATAAGGATCCCTTTAAAAAAATTATGTTGATATGGTATATAATTCAAATGTTTCGTTTTACTTGTTATGTAAATAGTCCATATTTATTTTGAAATAGAATAATAAAGTTCCTCTGACGAGGTATAGAGAAGATTTTTTTAAATATATTTCCAATTGTGGCCTTTATATTGAAAAACGAGCTGTACACATCAGCATATATTTTGGCATAGTAAAGAAACCATTCACCATATCTTTGGCTCGCGACCGACTGGGATTGCGTCTTGCGTCAGAAGAAGAAAAAAAGGCTCGCTATCAGTGAAATTGAATTAGGGCAATTTTTATTCGTAGGAATGTTAATGTCTCTGGAGTTACGCTGGTTATATAGATGCACTATGTTTTGATGTACTACTAGAGAGGTTGTTTAGCTCCAGGGGAAAGTTTTAGTGGAATTATATGAAGACGGTATCTGTAATGATTTGTTTTTTTCAGGCTTTCAGCATGTTCAGGGTAGACTGGTTGTGGAGACGATTTAAACAAAATGTTTTTCCAACGCATTGAATATTCTTAATAATTATATGCCAGGCTACGATCAGATGGTGAAGATTATTTGTTTTTAGGAGACGCGGTGCCTCAGCGGTATAGAGCCATGGTCTCGTAACCGGGAGGTACCGGGTTCGATACCAAATCGATGCGCTAGTTCCTCTTGGTAAGGCATTCATCCTCAATACAAAGTCCCTCGGAGAGCACTTGAAGCCGTCGGTCACTAGTTGCTTACTTACAACCATATACACATGCTTTCTTGGCAGTCAGATTAAACAAACGATCAAACCAAACCAATGGTTATTGTTTACTTTATCCATTTCTGGTTATTTTCTTAAAATTACTATTCTTCTTCTTCTTCTTTTTTTTTTTTTTTGGGGGGGGGGAACTGGGCTCATGAAGTGATAACTACTACTTCCTTTCCTCGTAATCTCGTATGCACTTTCTCTAGTCTATCACTATATATTTCTATTTTGGCTCTTTACTTTGATCCTATATATTATCCTCTCTCTCTCTCTCTCTCTCCCTCTCTTTGTTTGTTTATATATTTTCTCTGACAATCTAAAGGGATCGTTTAACAATGTTAAAGCTGAGATACACGGCCCTACGTGTTATCAGTGTCTGTGATATGGTGTAGTATTGAAGCCCTAACAAAATTGCGCTTCAAAATGATTAAGAAGTGCCTCAAAAAAGTAAAAATCTTTGAGTGACCGGTTTTACCATACTCGTTTTCCCCAATAGACTGTAGTGTTATGAAAACCGTCAGGCGAACGGTTTTCAAAATTTGTAATTCCAATCATAAATATCTTGATAATCAGACAGGCGGTCGGCTTGTAAAAGTCATGGGGTTCCTGACTGACCTAAAGGTTTATAATTATCATTGCATCATGAGCTAAATCCAGAATTTTGTTTCAGAATCTGAGACAAAGTTACCGGATCCTTTTAAGGTCTAACCCTGGGCAATTCACTCAGGAGACAAGAAATGTCTTTTCATGCTTCCCGTGTGTTTAGCCGAGAGTGCCATTAGCTGGGATTCACGATAAAAACGCGAAATAAAATGAAGTGCCGGGTAATTCGGAGCAAACGTATGTTGTCTGACCTTTTCACAAAATTCATTGCGTGTTACCATGGTGTAACACTGTCATATTTTCAGACAAAGTGGATACTGTGGTGGGTGAGTTGCTGGTTGATCTACAGCCAGTTCGTCTACTATCCAATTAGTTTATTCCTGTTTTATCTACACCCATTTGATGATGATTATTATTATTTATGATCGTTTGCTCTGTCACTGCAATCTTAATTGGCAATACATACACAATCTATTACCGATAACACCCTTTCTTCCCAACATTGCACACTTTGATAATAGATATATCATATTAAGTTCACAAATATGACAACTTCACCATTATATAAACAAGAGATAAGACGCTTATTGCTCGCATGTTGTGTCAATACTTGATATTTGGAAAGCAATCTAATTCCAATTGTCCCGTTCTAATTAAGCTTTTAATCTCTGTCTCTGAGGAGTTTTATCTTTCCTTTTGACACGTGCCATAGTTAACAAGCAAGGTCCATTCCAAAATCTAAACAAATTACACAAGGACTGATAAGAAAATGAAGTCTTGGCCCAGTAAACCTTGTCGACTGGTCTCGGGTCAAGCTGTGTAGCCCGGCATTTTATTCGGCCCAAATTGGTAAAAATTCAGTCCTCCTATCCTTCCAGCCCCTTACCCCGTTTCAAAGTTACAATCAACAGTAGGAATCATGTCAAAATTTGTAGAAACTGAACTGACTTGTATTCTTCATTAGTACTATAGGGGCTAATCTCCTATTTCTGTAAACTCTCCTCTGTTTACGATTATTCTCGCGACTACCGTCCCTCGGAGAGGACTGAGAGGCGTAGATTCTCTAGGCCCATATCTACTATCTTTGCAGTCAGGTAAAAAAAAAAAGAACAATCGTTTTCATCGCCATGTTTTAAAATTTGAATCATATACTGAAAACTCGGAAAACCTTCATCAAATTCTTTGTTACCAAACATGCTAAATACAACAGGTACACAGGGCAGATGTTATATATGCCATCGAGGGTTTTCGTTCACATTTTTATACTTGTGTGCTCGCAATGAAGTTTAATATTACACTATTGAATTCCATATTAAATTAATTTGCATTTTACGAAATGTTTTCATCAAGCAAGGGATTTTAACTAGGTTGAACAAAAGAAATACATATATATAAATAGGAGTGAAAAAGAGAAACTGCCCTCTCCTTTTTCTTTGTTATCGAAAAAAAAACGTGTTGTCATAACTCATTTATTTTATTTGTTATCAATTCCCATTTCCCAATTCAAGTCTATCGTTCGGTTGTGTAGAGAGTAGAGACTAGAGATATGTACAAATATTTGGCCTTCGGTGGCCCAGTGTAATTTGTCAAAATGTTGCCGGACAGCTCAGTGAGATTGTCAACAAATCAATTAATGAGCGATCGAAAATTGTACTCTGGAGAGATGCATTTATATGGTACATTGTGTACCGTTGTCACGGGACGAGTCGTGAAAATATTTTGTTATGGTAAAGTGCAAGAGAAAATAAATTTGTAATGAGATTTGTAGCATATTTTCCTCTTATATTGTTTCATTTGTATTTAAAGTGACATTGATGTTCAGTCATGATATCCGATGATTTTGATGTATAAATTATACAAGTCAGTTAGGCATACCAAATCTAGCTTACATAGTCATAATAATATATGCCATATCTGTCTGCGCCGAAGTGCATTGTAGTGCAGACATGGCAGTCGTGGCAGTAGGCTATTCCAAAGGTTCGTATAAGTCCGTGACTCGGCTTTGGTTTGGTTTGGTTAGGTATGATCGTTAATTTTACCTGACTGCTATAAGAGAGCATGTGTATACTTGCAAGTAAGCAACCAGGAGACTGACGGCTTTAAGTCCTCTCCGAGGGACTTGGTAATGAGGATTAATGCTTTATCAAAGGCCACTAGCACATCCACTTGGTTTCGGACCCGGATCCTCCAAGTTACGTGACCACTTTCTCTCTCACCATGACCACTAATCCATCGCGCCTCGCTCAAGACCCCTCAAATCTTTTTCGTCGGGTTCTGCCATTTACGATAACTCTTTGAAGAGACTAGGGAGGGACGAAGAGGCAAGTCACCCCGAACCTTTCTGAGTTGTTCGCTTATGTCATATTATTTACTAATCAGAAAGAGAGATACCCCACGAAAAATCTTACAACAAAAGTATATGATAAAAGCCTACACTATCTATTAATCATGAATATTCTCCATGAAGACAAATGTAAAGGGTTAGTGAAGTCCGTAGAAGATATGACGGGTCAAGAGTCAAGGAGCTATCAGCAGGACACTTCCTTTAGGCGGAGTCTTATCCGTGACCCCGCCTTGTCTGCCCGCCCAGGAAGTCTTCTGGACACCGTTTAAAAGAGCCGATGTGGCCTTCAGAAGGAATTGTACATTGACTTTGCTTTGCTACTGTTAATGGTGTCTTTAACAAAAAGTATGATGCCCTAATATATGCTAGATGATCAACCTTTTCTGATCGACTCCACAACGTTTCTTTCACAATGCAATCCCATGACCAGAACTTATTTTTATCTTTAATTGATTCAGTAGGTCTAAAATGTTGACCAACTGTTGATAAAGAATCGGACAAAGCATCACAAATATGGACAAGCAGACGTCGTGAACTTGATGAAACCAAGAAGTTGTTGCCCTTGATTAGACCGACTGAATTCGATATGAGACATTGTTATTCATAACATGTTCATAAACATGGAAAACCCCTGATAACCAAACACATCGAGACAAAATTTCCAAACTATAAACGCACTTGTGTAGAAATTTATAAAGGTTTATTTATTTGTTTGTTTGTTTTCTATGGTCACCTATGACATTTTGGACAAATCGGCAGCCTAGTCCCCCTTCCCACCATCAATAAGGCCATTAAAAAATATATACACGTTTAGCGTCCCCGCCCGCTTTTTTGGGGGCCGCCTCCTATTTTTTTTTTTTTTTTTTTTTTTTTTTTTTTGGGAAAGAAAAAAAACATGAAAAACACTGCTAAAATGGCTCTATTTCTTATTAAAAAAAAAAAAATTGTCGGCGGCCATCTTGAAAAAAAATAGCCCCGACTGTCAGGGAAAATGTACCGAGCGGCCATTTTGAGCGGCCATTTTGAAATAAAAAATAAAAAATAAAAAGGGCCCCCTCCTTCCTATTTTTCGAAAAAACAGGACGCTAAACATGTTTTTTTTTTTGTTGGCCTAAAGTGGCAACCTGTTAACTCTACTTGGCAGACGAATTCATTTAATGTTGTATACGTGCAGTGGAATATAATCACACTAGATATCACATTACTTATTTTCCAATTTATTTTGAACGCATTAATGTTCGCTACCTCGACGCACATGTGTGGTAATTTTTCAACCCTGTCAACCCAACGGTTTAGTTATGGAATCTGTGTTTACTGTCTGCCGTCATGAAATCGACTCGCCCATGGTCTGATTTTCAATCAAAATAATTGGGTTACTGTAATGTGAATGTTCACGATGCCCGCTTGATACTTGCTTGATACTTGTTGGTTGATAATTATGCCTCGAAAGGGTGAAACTTTCATTTTGTTAGTTATTGATGACGAAATTGATTTGTCTCATACAATCCTTACAAGTGTTGAAAAAACTAATTACATTTTTAGTGAATGTATGATTAAATATCTTCTTAAGAGAAAACATGGATTTGAAACTTTTTTTAGAAGCTCGCACGATACGTCATGGAGTTGCCAATTTGTGTTTGATTGATCTCATCTTCAAAAAATCCTAACTTTTAAAAATTATTTTTAAGCGTTTTTTTTTTGCTCAAAATGTCACTGACCTGTTTTACTCATTTTTTCCTGCTTCTATTAAAACCAACTTGGTATCAGGGATAATTCCTTTAATTCCCTCAACAAATCATGGATCACGACTCTTGCTTGATATCGCAGTACAAGGGCATTTCCTCACAGTTTTGTCCTGTCATTACTACCATACTATATATGTCATACTACCGTACCAAATTCAAATGTTTATTGAAAGAAAATTCCATTAATAGTAATACCATATTGTCCTTCTCAATCATGGTTTCCATTGAACATGCTTTCATCACTGACACAATAATTCTGAAAGGATAGATGATCGATTTCCTTCCCTCCCGTTTATATTGGCAATGTTCTAATTTCCCCCAATTTCTTCAATTATCTCTCTCTCTCTATCTCTCTCTCTCTCTCTCTATGCGTCATACAGGAATGACTGTTTGTTGTATTCATGCAATTATTGCTTGAATTAAAATGGTTTCGACTCCAAGGCCGAAAAGTAAATTGTCTTGGCACAATTATTTGCGCGGTTTCGGCGTCCATGCAGATATTTGAGGTTACTCCAAATGAATTCGCGATGTAATATTCGATCATAATATGTCTTCATGCGACGATTTTTGACCCAAAGAATGAAGAGTTCGCATGAGAATTACATTTTGCCGAGTGCAGGGCCTCTATAGCAAGAGAGGGATGGGGTGGAGGGGAGGGTGAGGTGTGCGATTGTGACTGACAACCCCCTCCTTCACATTTCTGTTGGCAGCTTTTTAATTTATAGTCTAGTAGGCAAATCGGAAAAAAATGGGCTGGTATACTATATCCATGGCGGACATAATTATAGCCTGGAGCAAAATCAATAGCCTTGTCTATCATTCATTGAAACGCGCGAACATTGCAGTCACATAATTATTACGTAATTCGAAAATGGTTTGTATTGCATAGGTATACAATATTGTATTGAATCTGCCCTTGAATTGATTTCTGGGAAGTCTCTGCGATTGTATAGTAACTTGCAGACGGTTAAAGGGATTGGGTATCTTTGTCTCAGATTCTATACAAAAATCCTGGATTTAGCTCATGCCGCAATCATAATTATAAACCTTTAGGTCAGTCAGGAATCCCATGAATTTTACATCCGATCGCCTGTCTGATTATCAAGACATTTATGATTGAAATTCGAAGTTTTAAAAACCGTTTGCCCAACGGTTTTTATAACACTACAGTCTATTGGGGAAAATGAGAATGATCAAACCGGTCACTAAAAGATTTTTTACTTTTTGAAGCACTTCTTCATGAACATTTTGAAGCGCAATTTGTTAAGGGCTTCAATATTACACCATATCACAGACACTGATAACACGTAGGGTCATGCATCTCAGATTTGTAAAACTGGAAACATTGTTAATGCCTTTAATGTATATTTAGAAAAAAGTAATGTGCTTGGCTTGCATTTCTGTCACAACTAGCCATGTGTTTGGTAAGTTGAATTTTCATTCTTGCGGTGAACAATCAAAAATGACTTGTCTAAAGGAATTTCAGAGGACAATTCCTTGCTCTATTAATGGAGCATATCGACAATATCTGTTCGCTTTAATTTAGTGAAGCCTTGTCGTCTTTTGATGAGTGTTAGTGGGCCATTAAATTGGCAATGATAACTAGCCTGGCGTTGATAATTAGTTACGAGGGCTTGAACCTAGTTACGCAGCTACACCGACAAACCGACCCCAAACTGTCTGATTTTTGTTGTCATTGGGAGTAGTATAAATTTTGTTCAGTCTATAATTAATCCGGGGACGTTTTCACTAAACTTTCATAAGTTCGCCGACAACTCATTGAAGCGCGTGCATTAATTTAAACAGCATTTCAAATTCAATGCGAACTTGTACTTATCACAGTTTCTTGAAATGATACCCTGCTGTCGGTCTTGGTGGTATGACTAAGGTGTAAAATCACCATAACACAGACAGTGGCGTAGCTCCATGGGGGCGGGGGAGGGGGGAAGGGGCGTTGCATGGATGCGCCCCTACCTCCACTACAAACACAGGACTGAGAACTGTTTCGGCGTTATTATGGTAACACCACTTCAATCGAAAAGTTGTGCACGGCGGACTGAGAAGTTGTCCATGGCGGACTGAAAAGTTGTCCACGACGAACTGACAAGTTGTCCTCGACGGACTGAAAATTGGTCCCGGGCGGACTGAAAAGTTGTCCACGGCGGACTGAAAAGTTGTCCATGGCGGACTGAAAAGTTGTCCACGGCGGACTGAAAAGTTGTCCACGGCGGACTGAAAAGTTGTCCACGGCGGACTGAAAAGTTGTCCACGGCGGACTGAAAAGTTGTCCATGGCGGACTGAAATGTTGTCCATGGCGGACTGAAATGTTGACCCGTCTCACTGATAGTGATAAATTAATCGCTTTTAATTTTTTTGTTTTGATTAAATCTAGAACTATTAAATATACAAATAAGAATATTTGGGTTTTGCTTCTTATTTTGTGAAAGGGAATCTGAGCGAAATTCCTTCACTTAGCAGTGGTAGGACTGTTCACTCCCTCCCTATTTTAGACGTGAAAATGGATACTATTGCGTTACCATGTCAAGAATGTATGAATTGTCAAGGGGAAAGTGCACTTTGGGTTAAATTGTAACACCTCCAAAACCTACGGGCGCTCGTGCAACTCTGAATATCAAAGTTATTTCCTGAAATACTTTATCAAAACATGCTTAATTGTTAGATGGGTTTATTTACATGCATTAGGGCGTTGTAAAATGAGCGCTGAGTACTTCATTTGCACAGGTCCCTCCTGGCCTATTTTCGATCAAATATTTAAGTTTTCTTTTCCTTACTCTTGTTTTCTATCTCGTTTTTGCTCAAACCTTAGATTACATCCGTGTCTAACGGTGTGATACTGAAAACCTGGTTTATGTCACGTACGCGCATACCACTGGCTTCAGTTCGGTAAGCTAAATGGAAAGAAAACTACAACCAAGAGGCATGGGAAATTTTTCGAGTAGAGAGCGTGGAGAGAAGTTGTGAATGGAAACCGAAGATCGTTTGAATCTACAAACGAGAATAATTTGCAGGTAATTTAAACCATCCAGTCGCTGTGCATCACAGTGACTGAAATGCGAGACTAGCTCCTATGAATACCACTACGGATAAAAAGCAAGGTCCAAATTGTTTTAAAATTGCCTTTGAATAATTCGAAGGAAATGCAGTTGGACAGTATAAAACCACTCAAAATATAAATCAATCACAGTTCCATATCCAACGTTAAAAAGGAAGTTTGTTTTTATAGAAGAAACAGTAGAAATATGGTTTTGAACGCTATTCCTAAAGACCATATGACCATGAAATTTGTTTCATTTGGCAACCTTGTAATCAGTATATTTAATTTGACAAGAGTTCGGAACCCATGTATTCCCCCCGGCATATTTTTGTAAACAAACAATTCCGAATACCTTCATACGGGGACACAGTTTTCAGACGAAAACGAAAATAAATATTGAGATAAAATATTTAATTTAAGGTAAAGGAATATGAAATCATTGACACTAATTTGCAGCTTCACAAGATTTTCCAGTAGCGATTCAGAAATAAAACCTTCGTAACCATAGAAACAAAAACCTCTCCTTCCCGTTCCCAAAAAGTTTGGATAAGTGATTATAATAATTTTTCAAGTTACGTAGGCAAGTTCCTTTTTAGTTTGTTTGCTTTAACTGTTACATCTACGTTTAGTTTTGTTTTGTTTTGAGAGACAGAGGAAAGGGGAAACCTTTTATATAGGTGTTTTAAGGACTTGCAGTCCCATATATTGCCTTTTATCGTGGATGGTCCACCTATACATTATTTCGTATCCCTGAATAAGATTGCTTCCCATTCTAAATGAGCGCTACGAATGCCTGCTTAAATCTGAGCTCGAATTGACTACTTGGCTTGAATTGAAATGAGCAATTATTTGCGGAGCTGTGTCGAAAACTTCTCGGCGGTTCCTTGAATGAGCATTACCAATTTTGTATCGTAATTCTCTTCTACCAGGGTTCACATGTGTACCCCAAGTAGATTTCGTGCACGCACTGCGACACTGCAATTTGGATACTACATTCAATGGACAATGTGTAGATGGAGTGTACGATGTGCAGTGACGCTGTTGGTGCATGTAGTTAAAAGATGGCGCCAAAGTGGAAAGTTCCTGAAAATCTCGTGGGGGTAAACGTGTTGCATGGTTTGGAACGGATAGAAAATGTATTTCAGGCGATCTGATTTGGTGAATAAAATTTGTTCATTTAATGCCGAAGATGTATTTGGTAAGATTGACTGGTTGATCGAGTGATTGAACATGTAAAACTAGAGATGGATCGAATATTTCCTATAAAGAACGGGAATTTTAGATTGGATAGATTTTATGAAGATGGGCGAAAAAAAACCTCACCTCCGCTGACCCCCTTCTTCTTCTCCTCTCTATCTAGGCCTCCCACCCCGCTGCTTCTCCACCCCTTCCCCCTCTCCATCTTCCTCTTCTCCCCATCCCCTTTCTCCCACTACATACTCGCTCTTTCCTCTCCCTTCCTCATCCCATTCCCTCTCAACTCTCCCCCTCCCCGTTCTATCTCTCCCCTCCCTCTCTTTCCCCACCCAAATCCTACAAAATGAAATCAAAACTTTGATCCTGCCATATCTCAATATTCAATTTTAGGGGGGGGGGGATATAGATGGTACCACCTTTTTCGATCTGTTCACGATATATGACGGGTTAAAGTTGAATATAGCATCATGACATCATCATTTTCCCCACATCCTCTTGCACTTTCGCTCTTTCTCTTTCTCCCCCTTTCCACCCAATTCTTCCAACTAAAATCTAATCTTGGATCCTACCACCTCTCAATTTTAGGAGGACAAAAATATAGATATACCACCTTCTTCGATTTGTTCACTATATTATGACGGGTTAAAGTTGAATATAGCATCATGACATCATCATTTTCCCCACATCCTCTTGCACTTTCGCTCAAAATTGGAAATCCTCGTCATTATTACCCGTTCGAGATTTGAGTGATGGGTATATCAAAAAGCGTGTTCTAGAAAATTCCAGCGGGATTGCTTTTTTATGGTATATCGCCGACAGATGTTGGGGAGAAATTTATTCCATTTTAGATTGAATCGAAAGTAGTCCTCTATTATATTCTCCACTACCGCCAATTTCCGTCATGGTGTCCTTAGAGCGCAAACAAATTTAAATTGGATAGCAAAACAATGGGTTTTATATCTCCTCCTGGAAGTGGATGTTCATGTCGGGAATAAAGATTTATGTATTTTTAAAAACATGCTTGATTTCATTTTTTTATATCGTTTGGATTGAATTTATCCTTGAGAGACTGATTTTTACTTTTGCAATGAGTTCGATGTTTTGGTTACATGCATTACACGCAGAAAAACGGGGAAAATGATAACGATAATGATGATGATGATGATGCTGCTGATGCTACTGCTGATGAAGATGACAATTATTGTTGTTGTCGGTGGCGGTGGTGAAAACAATGATGGTGGTGATGGCGGTGAGGTGACGATGGTGTATTGGTGATGATGATGATGATGTCTTCGTAAGAGAAACTTGTGGGAATGTATATCTTGCTAATTAGGCCTACATATCTTGTACAAAATTGCACCTTCTACTGTTTGTCTTATGGATTGAACATGGCGGCCCATGAGCTAAATTAATATATTTTTTCGAACTTTTTTAGAAGATATGATATTTTTAAATTTAAACTTGATTTGTTTTGTATGGGAATGAAGGTGCCAGTAATGCACAGCATTGTGCAAATTCAGATTCCTAATTCACTTATATTGTGAAGACTACTAGTACTATCTTGACTTCATCATGGAGTGATGCATAAAAAATAGCAAAAGCGTAGAAAGCATAAATCTTTCTTTGAAATGACCTGTATTCGCTTCCATCTCTATAACTTAAATATACATAAGGTATGCGAAGCCTCGGAAGATTACTTTCTAGTTTTAAATATGTATTCGGCCCAATATTTCAAGTTAACAACAGTTGGGTACTCATGAACTCAGAACACAGTTAATTTTTATTCTAGCTCGTTTCATTGACGCCAGTAATATATACAGGCTTACATTGTTGAAATGTTTATCGAGATTTAGACCCCGTTCTCACTCACTTTGAAAGTGGTCTTAGTTAGACCGCTCCAGAGGAACGGGTCTTGAGGAACGGTTTGCGAGCGTTCACACTCCGAGCAGTTTTTTATGGCTCAAACCGCTCCACGAGTCAAAGCGGTCTTGTTGCTATGGCAGCTCAGGTCAGCAGGTCAATTTTTTCGCGCGCGGAATACAAACCGTATGTACCGTACTACATGTTTCGCACGGAACGTCACTAGCTCACTTCCGCTCAAAGTACGCTTCCGTTCACATTGCACGTTAGAGCGGTCCAAACCGCTCTTAATAAGACCCGTTCCTCAAGACCACCACCCGAGGTGGTCTTCTGGAGCGGTCCAGAAGTCCACTTCCTGGACCACTTTGACCGTTCTCACTCACCTAAGAACTGCTCCTGAGGAACGGGTCTTAGTTAGACCGCTCCAACGAAGTGAATGAGAACGGGGTCATAGAAATTGCGGCATTGAGTTGGCGTTTAGCGAGGTCGCCCAACAAAAGGGAAATCACACGAACGAAATATTTTCTTAAAGTTTGAATAATTCTTATTGTTAAAATGAAAAGGGGGGAATCTGGCGTCGCGACTTTTATCACCACTCGGCAAGCGTTGCAGTTACCTGTCAAATAAAATTAGACCGTGAGACAATTTTAACACATTTAGGCCAAATATGTGTTATTATTTTTCTCCACGCGCTGTTTGAGGAGTGAGTTAGTGCTGAATGATTGATTGAGTTTCTCGATTTCTTTTTACGTAGCGAGTTTTCTTTTCATGTTGCGAGTTTTCTTTTCATGCAGCGAGTGAGCGTAATTGAAGTCAGCCGCTTACAAGGTCCTCCTTTCTTCTTGCGCAGGGGCTGGAAGTTGGTGTAACAGTGTTTTCTGTCCCACGTGGTGCAGTTATCCTATTGGACTACATAATCAGTTATTTAAATCCGTCCGCATTCTAGTAAGGAGAAAAGAGTTTGATTTAGTAAATCTATCAGTAAACTTCCCTTACTTGAATTAAAGATCGCCGTTCTTGTAGAGAATCGGGGTTTTTATATCAAAAAGAATTACAGATTCAGGAGGTAATAGCTAAGTTGTGTCAAATAATGTTATGTTTCGTACGTTTAATATGAAACATTTATTGTTAAACTTGTGTAGCCATTGAACATAGAATTGCCCAAAATTCGTCACACATATAAAGTTGGGCTTTTCTTTAACTAATATATATTTCAGAATGTATATAGTGCTCTAATTATACTGCATTGACTATTCATGATACACATGCATGTTATTTGTTAAAGAGAAAGTTGAGTTCTGGTGAAAATGAAAATAATTTGTGAGCTTTATCATTTTTTTGAATGATGTATCTGTTTTATTTTGGGAAAAAGATGATTGCTTTTCAAATGTCCAACATTTTAAAATATTACGAGAAAGGGTTAAAGTTTGGTTCAATCATTCATGCCACATGTGTTTAAATAGTCCCATATTATACCAATTTGTGTGTGCAATACATGCGACTGCAGTGTTAGCAAGATCTAATCAATTTATTTTCATTTTAATTCTTACACAACCTCATAGTGTACATAATCATGAGCACCCTTTCCTAATTGCCGTCAGACGGTTTCTTTATGTAACAGCTCCTTTACCTCCTATACTTAAGAATTGTCATACTATCACAGCTTTAAAGAGGTGTCTTAAAACACTTTTTTTTTATAAATATTCCTCTCTGTTTGTAATTAATGTTAGCTCCATCTGTTTGTATGTATGTACTTCTTGTTTATGCGCTTCGTATCTAATAAAAAGGCACTTCATGAATGTATTGTTATTATCATTTTTATTATTGTAATCTCATGACCAGTCAACCCCACTTTATCTTTACAGATAAAGACCGATAGTGGTAAAATTGCGGTTCAAGGGTGTTAGATGCAAAATATCCATCCAATATTGTTTAAATATTGCCTTCAGAGGTATAGATGACAATACTTCAACCTAAATTCGCTATAAAAGAAGCAGAAATATATGCCCAAATGTTCAATGTTAAAGTGCATTCGCGATATCTATCCAGGCCGGATCGATATGATAATTTACCAAATATATCAATTAGTAGGCGGTTTCCCGGCAAAATTTGTATCATCACTTATTAGTCAAAACATATTCTTTCACATGATTGGTAAATGGTAATAAGAGCTTCCATTTCATTTTTTTAAGGGGGGATGGTTTCCAAAACTGGTATATCCCTTTAAGACGCACGCATACGAAGTCCCTTTTTAGGGGACGATACAAATATTTGAGAGGATGGTGACTGATATAAATGGCGCGAAAAACAGCTGTGTGTCGTGCCGTCTGCCGACAATGACCGAGATCGATCTGATGAGGTTTAAAGATGATCATTATCCACTTAGCAGTTCTCTGAGGAGGAGACCAAGTATGTTCTCTCATCCATATTTAGCCATTTTGTGGATGCCAAGTTTATCAAGAATCTCAATGAAGCCCGCTGTGAAGTGTTAAGAAGATGGGTTAATGTTTTACTAGTCCTTTTAACGATGCGACGGATTTTTTTTCTTTCTCTCCAGTCATGGTTCCATGGCAACGGGGTCCACTGTAAAAGAGAAAGTATTGCTGCATTTTATGCTCTATGAACTTTCGGAAATCCCTCTATTACTATGGTTAAGAGAAAGACAAGTTTTAAATTTAAATATTAGATTGGGTTTAAGGACATATTCAAAGGGGGTGGATAGGTGTTTATACAGAAATTGAAAGAAAACGTTTGGTTGTGCAGTGTTCAGCTTGGAAAGAAAGGGACATCGTCTAATGGTAACAAAAATAAGACGTGGAGAACATTTTATTTATTTATCTTTATTCATTCAGTTGAATCCATTTGTTATTATGATGTAACCCTTATTAGAACAATTTTTGTTTTTCACATGCTTTGGTGCCTCTTACGTAAGAAATACCCCCACATGGGCCGTTGCTTTTAAGAGAATATGACGTTATGTGAAAGGAAATAACACATTACTACCCAAATCCGAAAATACACATGAAAATAACAAGAATAACGTCAACAAATATTTGCTGCACTCCATTGAAATGGGAATCAGCTAGACACGGGGGAGTGGGGAAATAAAAACAAAGTTAGAGAAATGGCTCCCTCCAAACATGCCAAATGCATCATTGCACGTATGTACCCTTTCCGCCATGTTTGCCATTATCCGAGTCCAATTGATGCATATGCAACCGAATGCGCTGTTGATAGATTTAAACTTAAAGCGCACTGATTGATGTCATTACGGACCCATTATCGAAAACAGCTTTGCGGTAGCCTAGGACTATCTATACATATGAGCGATATACAATGAGCATTTGACATCTGTGAAACATTAATGTATTGCGCCTTTTTTTTTTTTATCTCACGTCGGTACGTCATTCAATCAACATGCGTATTGAGTCAAACGTGACCATTCAAATCAACAGAAAGTTTTCCAAAGTAAATTCTTGCTTCAATTTTGCCAAAAGTGTCGTTAAAAAATATCATCACATCTAGAATACATATTAAGTACAAAAAGAAAAAAAAGGAAAAGAAAGATACTTCAGTCAGTAATGAAATAGTAATTAAAGTGATCGATATGCGTTGAAGATACCTTTAAATGGTTATGCTGATTTTGCATTTGTTAAACCTTAATTTGTATCAGTTATATTAGAAATATATATAATATTGAATATTAAAAATATTTTATCCATCAAGAAAGGTGAAGCCTTGAAGGAAGAGGAGGGAGAGAACGAGAGGGAGAGCGGAGGATTAGGAAGGGAGGAGATGGATTTGGAAGGAGGGGGTCATCCATATCAATTTGACGGGTAAAATATATTTTCCCCACTCATCCTGAGTTCTATATCATCATCATGATTCGTGCAAAATTGGTATTTTGTTGGTGAATGATGAAGGCCTGACCCAGTCCGCCACTGAATGTTCATGTTATTACTTATATACCAACATTTCCCTGGTTTCGAGCCAATTTTGCTATCCCCAGGATCCCAAAACATAATCCAAAGACAGACGTTTCTCATCAGAGTGGTTTCGGAGCTCACGTTATCCGATCCCACTCCACAAGTTGTACAACTTTGACCTTCGATGACCCTTCAGGTGTCACGTGTCTGTAGAGGTCACGGGGTCAAGTTGAAAAACGAGATCGCGCTGCAAAGCAAAGAACACAAGACAAATATTGCTCGTTTGGGATTACAGCATCAGAGACTGCAGCCTTGTTCGCACGGGACCCACGTAGTTTAAACTTTAAGTTTGCGAAACCTCGTAGTTTTAAACATTCACCCACTATAACACCGACGAGGGCTCACATCCGGTCGACACGTCAAGCGTTCAACGTTTTAAACTGTAAGCCAGGCTAGTTGAAGTAACTTTGGAGTTAAGCGCCTCCGCACGGCACACAACTTTGAGAGAGGACACCCTTACTCTCGGCTCGTACTTATCGTGCTAACCATAACATCACATGCGTTTTTAAATATTAAACAATTACCACGAGTTCGTCTGCACGGTCCGTTTTACAAGACAACTTTCAAGTTTAAACGCACTACCTCAATTTTAAGTTTAAGGATCATCGTGTGAACCCAACGTATATCTCCAAGTTGGCAGTCTACAGTAAACATGACTTCTATTTTATATCGTAGTAGGTCCATGCTCTATCGGATTACAGAGCTGCCAACTAGTACGGATTTCCCGTAATTGGTACGGAAATTAACGACCATTACGGAATGTTGTCTCAAATTACGGATTTAAAAAAAAAAAAAAAAAAAAAAAAAGTTTTTTTTTTTTTTTTTTTTTTTTTTTTTTTTTAATGAATTAAATATTTTTTTATTTTTTTTTATTTAGGTTTTATTTCCACATTAACTGCATATGAAAAGAATTTACAAAGTAAGGCATATACAAGGTAACAAAACATGTACATAATATTCGATTGATACAACAGTAATTCAAACGATGTAATGGCAAGTTATTAAATACATATGATGCTAACAATTATCTACAGTAATGAGGAGGAAACCTTGGAAGCATTATGCTTGTAATTAAGGTTCCCTTTACATAATACATTTTTTTACATAATATTTAAAACAAAAAACAAAACAAAAGAACAAAAACGAGTGTGTGGTGCAGCCAGCCAACAAGTGTTGATAATACCGATGGTCTCTATCATGATGACCTTAAACATTTTTATACTGGAGTAGAAGTTTATGTTTCAGGTGATATTTAAAAGTAATTAAACTTGGCAGCTGTTTGAGCGAAATGTCTAAGGAGTTCCAGTACACAGGACCAGTATAAATCAAAGTTTTTTGTTTTAGTAAAGTTCTCAGTTTGTGTAAGTGAAAAAAGGAAGACTGTCGGGTTGGATAATTATGAATTTGTTGATTCTTTTGGAATATCGACGTGATGGCATGAGGAAGTTCGTTAGAATTTAATCTAAACATAAAACAGCCTAAAAAGAAATTATACAGGTCATGAACTTTCAATATTTTATTTTCTAAAAATAAACTATTAGTGTGGCTTAACCTATTAGTGTGGCAGATTATTCGTATGACGCGTTTTTGAAGTATCAATAATTTGTCCAACTGGTAATTAAATGAATTCCCCCATGCAAGTATGCCATAGTTAAGATAAGGCAAGATAAGCGTCGAGTACAAACTTTTCAAAATATACTTAGGAAAAGACATTTTTAATTTATTGATTATTCCAATGTTCCTTGATAGAGTTTTACTCAATTGTAAGTTATGTTCTTTCCAAGAAAGTTTATTGTCAATTATAAAACCAAGGAATTTTGATGAATCAACTAAGTGTATAATTGTATCATTGATGTAAACATTGCCAGGCAATCCCGAAATAGAGTTGCTGAAGAGCATACATTGAGTTTTATTTAAGTTCAAGGAAAGTTTGTTGGCACAAATCCACTCTTCAACAAGTTTCATTTCAAGATTTACGGTTTCAAGTAGTGAATTGGGGTTTTTGTGTGAGAAAAACACAGAAGAATCATCAGCAAATAATATAAACGACAAAACATTGGATGAGTTTTGAAAGTCATTCATATACAATATAAATAGAAGAGGCCCCAGAAGGGATCCTTGTGGCACTCCACAAATTAACTGTTGAAAGGCCGAGTCTGCTTCATTTATTGATACGTATTGTTTCCTACCCTTGAGGTAACTTTCGAACCACTCCAAGGCCCTTCCACGTATACCATAGTGTGAAAGTTTGTATAGTAGAATTTGATGGTCGATTGTGTCAAAGGCCTTGGAGAGGTCCAGAAACATCCCAAGGGTATGAGAGTGTTCATCAATTGCAGAAGTAACATGATTAATGAAATGTAAAATAGCATGAACAGTCGAATGTTTTTGTCTGAAGCCAAACTGTGAGTCGGAGAATATATTATTACTAACTAAAAAAGCTACTGTGCGATCATAGATGAGTTTTTCTAACACTTTAGAGATGGAAGACAGGAGAGATATGGGCCTGTAATTACATGAATCTAAGGGGTCACCCTTTTTAAAAATCGGAACAACTTTTGCAAGTTTCATGGCATCGGGAACTACACCCTGAGACATGGAAAGATTAAATATGTGTTCTAGGGGAACAACTATTTCGTGTATAATATTGATCAATAAAAAGTTACTGACTTCATCATGACCCGCACTTCTTTTTTCTTTGAAATTTTTAACAAGTTTTAGAATTTCAGATGCGTTGGTTGGACTAAAAAATATAGAATTCTGATTTTTGTTATTCAAAAAAGAATGAAAGGGTTTTCCGACAACAGGAATTTTCTTGGCAAGATTGGGTCCAATGTTTGAGAAGTAATCATTAAAGTGATTAGCAATAGATTCTTCATCATTGATGGTTTTATTATCCTCTCGGATTTGTTTTATGCTTTTTTTCCCACTCTTTTTGTTCAATGCCTTATTAATAACTCCCCATGTTTCCTTTATGTTGGATTTCTTTTTTTCAAACTGGGTACAATAATATCTCTGTTTCTCTAATCGCATAATCTTTGTCAAAGTGTTTTTATATTTAACATATTTTTCACGAAGTTTAGGTTTGGGATTCGCACGAAATTTATAATACAAGTTATTTTTCCTATTAATAGATCTTAATAAAGATTTAGAGACCCAAGGATTACGTGGTTCATGTCTATAACTGGAAAATTTGCATCTCTCTAGAGGAATACATTCGTCAAGAGCTATTTTTAGAACGTGGATAAAATTGTTGTAAGATACATTAACATCAATATGAGCCAAAACTTCTGCCCAATCGATCGATCCCAGCTTTCCCTTTAATTTATCAATTTTGGAAGCTGTAAATTTCCTTACTATTTTTGACGAGGGAGGTGATTTAGCAAGATTAAATAAACTTTGAATTTTGCAATAAACTGGACAGTGATCTGATATGTCAGACAGTATGATGCCAGATTCAGTTTGTAAATGATCAACATTTACAAATATATTATCGATGAGAGTACACGAATGAGTGGATAACCGCGTGGGTTTTGATATTACTGGAACAAAAGAATACGAAAGTAAGGTATCCAGAAAATCATGAGAGAACTGATTATCATTACATTTTAACAAATCAACATTGAAATCTCCCATAATGATGCAATGTTTATTTTGAAGAAGGGGGTGAACAAGTAAATGCTGCATTTCAACTAAGAATTCGTTGTGATTTGAAGACGGGGGACGATAAATAGTACCAACTACGATATTTTTCTTGTTTTGTAAGACTAATTCGATAAAGACCACTTCCATTGCCAGATTCATTGTGTTTATATCAGAAAGTACTTTAAAATTTAGATGGTCTGGAACATACATTGCAACGCCTCCACCTCTTTTATTCGTACGGTTATTAAATATGAGGTTATGTTGAGAAAGAGAAAAAAGGGAATGAGGCTGGTCTTGTAACCATGTTTCTGTGAGACCGATAATAAAGTTACACAGATCAATATTGTCCAGCAATAAAGTTAACTGCTCAAAATTTTTGTTCAGGCTACGAATATTCAGGTTCAAGAAATTTAAATCACATTTTGATGTGCTTTTAACATTTTGAATAAACTGGTTTTGAGTAAGGTATTGAGATTCTCTTACATAATGAATATCATTAGGATCAAACTGAAGTAACATTTCATCGAATTTACTATTGAGGGTATCTGAAATACGTTTCTCATAACGTTCGTCAGATGAGGAAGTTAAATCAACATTATGCAAAGTGTGAAATAATATGTCTAAATCAATATCACTTGTTTCAGCAAAAGGTAAGTCAGTCATCATTACGTTCAGAAAAGTGTAGGAATATCAGTACATTGCAAAAAGTGGTAGTAATTAAACACGGCTGGCCAGCTGCAGAACACATAATAACTACAAATAACAAACATGGGGGGGAGGACAAACCCAAACAGAAAAAAACAAAGACAATTAAATTTACTACATTTGTCATCCATTTGAGGACTACAATGTGCATCCCCAAAATAGGTATCGATTTCAGTTTAGGATTAACCTGCTTAGGTCCTAAATTCAAAGTAGAAGAACAGCAAGAGAAAGTACAAAATTAATAAAGGCTGTTTGCTTACGAAAATATAAGTTAATTAACATATTAAATTAGCATAAATAAAGATGGCGGAAAGAAATAGAGGGAGAGAGGGAGAGAGAGAGAGAGAAAGAGAGAGAAAGAGAGAGAGAGAAAGAGCGAGAGAGAGAACGAGTCTTTTCTTTTCACAGAGGAGGAGACCTCTCGGTGCCCAACATAACCATTTATAACGTGATACTTTAGGTGTATGGACCTGTACATCCAGAACATTAAGAAATTGCAGGCTGGAATCAAGTACATGGTACATGTACATGTATGTGAGCACAAAAGAATACCCAACTCACAGACATACCAAGTCAAACAAAGCACCTGGAATTCAATGTCGATTACCGAGGAATGTCATTGGCCATGATGTAGAAGAACCAGAAATATTTGAGATTCATAGGTGGTGGTCATACAATGAACTGTAAATGACCTTATACATGTTCAATACATCATAATAATGGTGAACTCGATTATCAGGTAAAAAAACTACATCAAGAAAAATGGTTTCTCTTCCTTTTCCTTCCCTATAAGGAAGTTTATGCTGTTTAATCATCTTGATACATATAAAACAGGAGTAAAGAAAAACATAGTAACAGCATCATTAAGCAATTTCCAAACTTGACTTGAAAACAGAAGACTAGAAGTAAACGATTTACTCTCACCTATAAGACAATGCTAGATTATATTACAAATGCAAAAAACAGAGTAACAGAACTTTCAAGCATTTCTTCAATGTCTGCTTCTTACTAACTGTAAAGTTGCACTTTTAGTTCTTAATTGAACAGATAGCGTAACATTTAATTACACTTATGCATAGAAACCAGCAACAAAAATAAACAGCTTATGGAAGTCTATAATACTCTTGATCAGTGGAGTTCATCCTGATCCTTTCTGTTTAGATTCATTAAGCATGAGAAACAACAAACAAAAATAAAAAAGGTTGAAATGAAAGATTTCCTCTCATTCAAATCTGGAGTTATCTTCCAGTTCCCAAAGTCCTATAAGACAATGCTAGATTATATTACAAATGTAAAAAAACAGAGTAACAGAACTTTCAAGCATTTCTTCAATGTCTGCTTCTTACTAACTGTAATGTTACACTTTTAGTTCTTAATTGAACAGATAGCGTAACATTTAATTACACTTATGCATAGAAACCAGCAACAAAAATAAACAGCTTATGGAAGTCTATTAGTACTCTTGATCAGTGGAGATCATCCTGATCCTTTCTGTTTAGATTCATTAAGCATGAGAAACAACAACATACAAAATAAAAAAAGGTTGAAATGAAAGATTTCCTCTCATTCAGATCTGGAGTTAATTTCCAGTAAATATGGAATTTATATTTAATATGATTTATCGTAGCGAGTGCTGTGAATAGGAGCCATTTTTCATGATAAACTGTGTTGTGATGACCTGAAATTCAATACTTAACATCTTTGTGTGAGTAAAATCCCCAAAAATTTCAGATAATCATGCGTCCGCGCAGTGTTGGCGTGTCGTTTTTTTAGATTCATAGCGCTGCATAAGAAATTACTGATTTATACCCCAAATTACTGATTTTGAGCCTTGTGATTACTGATTTTCTGTTCTGGAGGTTGGCAGCTCTGGGATTAGATGCTTCCAACTTTCTCCGAGAATTCCAGTGCACACCCATATCTGGGTCACGCTCCAAATAATTTAACCCTCCACAGCGACCCCTCTGCTCTCAACAGCGCCACAACTTTCAGATCAAAAGCTACAATTCCAAGATTCCTCTTGTTTGTGAGATGATAGATGCGTAGGTAAATGAGGGACATGGTAGAGATCATGTCCCTGGGTAAATGCTGTTATTAGGGACTTTTAGATTTGCGTGGACTGATACGTGTGACGTCCATTCAAGGCGGTGCATTAAAAGGACGTCGATCGTAGCAATCCACGTTGTCGTTGTGCAAATCTAAAAGTCCCTATCATGATCTAGATGAGACATTCTTCGAGATTAAAATGCTGGTTCACTGGAAGCATGTAGTGTTTTATATTTTTACCCTCTTCCACAATTTCCTATTTTGGGATCTCGGGATATTGAAAAATCTGATTCGGACTCGTTTTAGAAACAAAAAGTCATGCAATATGATAAGAGACGAATTATTTTATTGGAAATCCCCTTTGCTCGGAGACTAGGGGTGGGATGATTTGTAACAAGACCGAAGGTTTCAACGCGTAGTCATCGTCGCTTTGTAATACACCGTAGCAAACCCTCAACGAATTGCGCAATTTAAAGACATAAGGATTTCGGGACATTGAACAATCTCTGTTGGACTTAAAAAAAGAAATACAGTACAGGCAGATTCATTTTTAAATGAATTTTGTCAGGAAACTCCTTCGCTTCGAGACTAGGAGGTCGGGACGATGTGTACAAGATTGAGGGTTTCACCGCGTAGTCATTGGCGCTTTTTAATACACCGTCGCAAACCCTCGACGAATTGTGCAATATGAAGACATAAGGATCTCGGGACATTGAACAATCTCAGTTGGACTTAAAAAAAGAAATACAGTACAGGCAGATTTATTTTTAAATGAACTTTGTCAGGAAACTCCTTCGATTCGAGACTAGGAGGTCGGGACGATGTGTACAAGATTGAGGGTTTCACCGCTCAGACGTTGGCGCTTTTTAAAGGTACTATGTCCCTTTTGCAGCCAACCTCAAATGCTGTAGAACTTTGCAGGAATTATGAATATGTCATGTATGTCCTATCTGTGAAATTTAAACGTTAGCAGTGTCCTATCTGTGAAATTTAAACGTTAGCAGTGTCCTCATATTAAAATTATGCAAGGAAACCCGTTTACTTGCTAGACTTCACTGTCAGACACTATTGAGTGACTGACTGGCTTTTTCCTTCTTTGGTAATAACATACATGAAAAGAGTTGTAAAGGGTACATGAGCATTTGTCCACATCAATAACCCACTTCTTGTGATGGCCAAGATTAAACTGATTGAATCTTTGCGCAGCATAAAACGTATGACCATTCGGTACAATTGTCTGAAAATCAAGACTATTACTTTTGGGCTCTATAGCCCCAAAGTCGATTTGGCAACTAATAGTCGTTATTTTCTCACTTGAGGACATTTTCAAGCCCCACCTTTTTTAGGGAAGTTCTAAGTTAGTATTATCTTTCAAATGCAGTTGGAATTTAACTTTTTCATTTTTTGGGCCTGCAAATGGGACATAGTACCTTTAATACACCCTCACAAACCCTCGACGTCGGTTTGCCCAATTTATCACGGAGAATGTACTCGATGACGCATCGAGAGGGTAACGGTACAGGAGGGGCGGGGGCAGTGGGGTCTCCCTTCCAGTCCGTGCGTTCCTCCACCTCTCATACAATGACGCAATCGCAACGACTTTCGAAAAACAATTTCATCCAATGTTAACAGCCCTGTTCATCGTCTTTTGAAGTGTACTTACATTTACAATATGTATATTGTGTATTATGTAATCAGAACATGATTTCCTTTAAAATGATTTTTAAAAAATTATTTTCATGTGATATACAATAGGGAATTAAAGCTGCCTTTGGCGTGATTTCGCGAAAGTCTTTGGCATCGTGTGAAATGTTTCGTTCTTAATTTAAAGCCCACTTAGAGTACTTGCACCCATTTAAAAAAATACATTTATCTTTAAAATATGGCAAATTGATACTACTGCATAACGTTGTAAATAGAACGGCCCGGACAGAGTGCCTACTTTTCACGGAATGCCTTGTTCATGTTTGCGTAATACTCAACTGCAGTTAGTTATACATTTTCTTTCAGAATTATTTTGTCATATGTTATTATTGATACAGATTTACAAGGAATATAGATATATACGAGGATTGTTTTGTTGGATCCTGTATATAATCGTTAAATATACATTTACACGATCACTGTTTACTTGAATCATGCTAGCTTTTCATTTTTATTACCAGAAGTGAAGATAATCTTTCAAGTAACAGTAAATGATTATTCCTCCTTTTGCGACACATGCCAAGGATGCGTTATCTTCATTCTGTGCATTCCTTGAAAATTCCGGGAATATTTTAATCTATAATCACATGATTACTTCTCAATCCTCCCCCCCCCCCCTCCTCCTTCTCTCCCCCAATCCACCTCCATCCCACTCTCCGCCCCTTTGAAACCTATTATGTTCTGTTCTAGAGGGGGGCTTGGGCACTCAACCACCCCCCCCCCCCCAACAAACAAAATATATATATATATATATATATATATCTTGATTATAAACGAATTAAATTATTATTGCAGAGCCGCGCCTGCTAAAACCTTCTCCTCATTTACAATTTTCTTGATTATGAATGAATTTTGAATTTCCATTGGTAAACTTTATTCATGTGAATGTAAGCAAGGCACATGTTATATCAAATTAATGCAAGAATCCACAAGCCCCACCCCATCTATTCTTGTTGAATCACGCTTTATACCTTCTCCCCATTTATGATTTGCCAGTCACGTCTGCTCCATGTTAGCATACGTCATGCTTTTCTGTTTGCGCTCTTCAATGAGATAAAAAGAGGCGCCAATTTGCACCGCTTGCTCTTTGGTGACTAGTTAGTTCTATATACCAGTCGTCGGGCAGTTGTATTTTAAACCCAACATCCATCATATTGGTGCCCTTAAAGACTGAATCGCCTGCTTGTGTGTACCAACCTTTGGCTATTTTTTTAGGGCCCGGGATATTATCTTTATTTTAATATTCCACAGTCCTATAACCCAGGAAACACTTTTTATTTTTTTATATAAACAGTCAGAAAATTATGTTTATTACTAGAATAATCTAGTATAATCTCTATTCAATCACTTAATCTTTGTGTCTGTATAACTGTGCTTTTCTCATTCATTTGTAAACGCAATAATTGCCATTTGTGTCCAATACATAATTTCTTCTGTTCATTCAAATTGTATCCGAGTTGATTCCCAGAACACCCTTCACATTATTAGCAATTTGTATTGAAAAATAAAAAGATAACTAAATTGAAAACTGAACTTGACCCAAAACGAAATTAACGTTGCGGTTCGGCCCGTATCCCCGTCCGACCAGGCGATTAGGTTTTATTGCCAGGCGTCAGCCCGTAACGCTATTTACAAAGATCCGTGGCATCAAGAGATTCGGTGAGGATTGACGCTCGGTAAAGCTCCACCATCCGACTTCATTTACGAAGCTTCATCGTCTGGAGGGGTGAGGCCGTGAAAGATCGAAGTAAACAGGAGAATAATGGCTCACCTGCTCACCAAAAGTGCCATTTAATTGACTTCTGGCATGGGTGCTTGCTTGGTAGGGCCACGGCTGTCGGGAGGTGGGATCAACTGACACGACTGAAACGTACTTATATTAAAATGGCTGTACAGCAGAGGCCTCGACAATATATCTTCAAACTCTTTTTTAAAAGCCCTTTTAATTCCCAACTTCATGGATAATAGTCCCTAAAACATAGGTTACTTAACCCTATATCGGAACCATGTGGTATATTGATGAGGCTCGTGTCTCTCATAAGAGAAGTTCCGGTTTCGATCCTTGCTTTGTGCTTAAATTATTAGACAAAAACCGTCAGTTAATTGTGTTTGGACATGTATGCATGCTAGATAATATGACGGCTGCTAGCTAGGTGGTGGCCTGAACTGATATGTAAAAATATAACCTCTGGGAAAATACAACTTCTTTCGAAGGTCCAACATTTGTTATATTACACACCCTACCAGTTATGTTACGTTCATAAATCTGTCTTGTTATTGTGTGGGACATGTACAAAACCATCGAGTACCCTGGACTTTTCTCACTTGCCTACACGCATCAACATCTGGTCTGAACACGAAGAGTACCTACCTCACAGATGAACATCACATTAATCATTTCTATTTTTCAGGAGCCAACATACCTCTTGAAATTTATGAGTATCAAAGTGCAATGTCACCTCAAAGGGCCCCTCAATCCGGGCTCTCATAAACATGACAGGTGAAGTAGGCCGATATTAATATGAGCTGCTCGAAGTCACGTGACCCTAACTTTTTGGCAAGGGTTTTCCCCGTTTTCGAGTTATTCGGACAAGATGTACATTCCAAACGTTATTAACAATATAATTCTGATAGGTTGATTTCTGGTAAAGGTGACAATAATTTTTGAGCCGTCTCATTTGAAAGAAGTCAATTTGTAAGAATATCGTAGATGAAGTGTTCACATGCAAAGGATTGCTCTTATTAAAATGTCATAATTTATTTGAAATATGACTAGAAATGGGTTGCGGCCAAATGTTCATGCATCGTGTGTGTGGTTTACATTTCCCATTTCTGTGTGCAATGCAAGCGTGTGTTTTTCAGCAAGACTGGATCAGTTTCTTTTTATTTTATTGTCACTTTTCATTCTGAAACCTCGTATGCATGAAATCAGGCGGTGTTTCACAGAGATCCTAAATTGGACTTATCTCTAAGTTGGACTTTACAGTTATGGAAAGCCGTTAGTATCTTTGAAATTATATTTGTAAAGGTTTTTTGAAAAAGTATAAAATGTTGATTGAAATCATTCATATTTTCTATTATCAAGGAGATTTCATGGTCTTGATTTGGAATTTATAAAAAGTCTGACATACTTGAATTTTTGCCTTTGAATGTATCTTATTTTTAGGCTACAAATGTCTCTCCATAATGTATAAGTCCAACTAAGAGTTAAGTTAGACTTAGGATCTTTGTGAAACACCCCCTATGTCCTAAATAATCAACCATTGTCATTTGCTTCCGAGCAGTTTCTTTCACAGTGTAGTCGCATTACCAGTACTGGACGCTATCTTTAAAGAGAAGGTTGAGTTTTGGGAAGAGGTGAACAATAATTTGTAAGCGTTACCATTCTTATTATGCAAGTGTGGAAGAACATCAGATAAGACATGTTCCCTGAAAAGCATGGCTCTTCAAATGCCTTTATATTCTGAATATGTCATGTAACTCGTAAAACTCGGGGGTAGGTTTTTTACGCCACGTGTTCGTGTAGTCCCATATACATCTTTCTGTGTACAGTGTTTGTAACTTTACCAAGACTTGGCCAAATTTCTTATCATTTTTATGATTCCAGAACCTTGCAATACACACAAATACGTATATGCTAGATGATCAACCTTTTCTGGTCGATTTCACACCGTTTCTTTCACAATGCAATCGCATGACCAGAACTCAACTTCATCTTTAAAACTGAACCGGAAGATATGGTCCTAGGTGTTCTCATATCGTACTGGAGCGAAACGGTTTCGGATGAGAGGTAAAGCATTGATCGTAAATGAGTAAATAATGTAGGAGGGCAGATCATCAATCATTGGGCGAAAGATTAACCCTCTCTCTACCACCATCTCCATCATTTCCCCCAACTATTAAAGGCAGACCTTTGGTAGTTACCATGTGCAATCTGTTGCCAAGGGGGTTCAGTAACTCTTGGGTGTTACAGTTCGCTTTTACCGGCCTTGGTAGGATTCCTTATTCATGCGTTTTCGAATCTCGGACGCAGCGAAAGTTCGTAGGACATATACATCGAAATGGTCCCATTCGGAATTTCTCGGAGAGTGCCCGACGAGAGATCGGAGAGCGTTCGGTTTACGTTCGGGTGGAGAAATATTAATGATGAATTTCTTTTTCTGGGCGGTTCTTCTGAAAGCGGGTGTAAAGTATTACGTAAGCCCTGTCCCTTGTAAAACGAAAGTCCTTCTTGGGTAGTTTATATTTTTCGAGTAAATACTCGAATGGTTTAAAGTCCGAAAGGAGAATTCCCGATTGTGTGTCTTTAAGTTCGTGACGTCATTCAGTCTCGAGAGCGAGGGACCTGTCGCTCTTACGGGCAGGCGGCGATACCTGCGTGTGATCGTGCCGTTGCTATGGTCACCGCAGGAACATTTTGATGATGTGATAGTGTGATCAGCCATTAATCAATGTTTGGGTGTTATCTTTTGGAAAGGTTTGTTTTATAACGAAACCGGAGCACTCTCTCTCCCTGTATTGCAACACAAAGCAGGTTTCTTATTATCACGATTACGACAAAATTTGACACCTCTTTCTCTTTCCGTTGCTTTGTAATGATTCATTTCACAATATTTCACTGGGTATAGCATTTTGCATATGATACATCGAAAAGACAACAAACCTTTTTATACATAATTGTATTCAAATAATTAAAATTAGATCTATATGCTCTCACGATATTCAAAGTTAACACGTACGTCAACCCCTTTAAAGCTAGCGTTTATCGTCTTGTGCTAACACCATCGCTGTCCACCTCATGTAGTATTACCAATTATATTTGCTCTTTCTAACGACCCTACGAAGTGTTTTTAATTAATCTCCTCGTCTATCATGCTCTGCAATGTCTTGCCTCGCATTGGGTCTATGCTAAGCTGTTCAGACTACATGGTATTTATAGGAAAACTTGAATAAAAAAAAAATCGTAATTTCATTTATCATCGTACAGCGAATGGGCATACACACTTAGTGGATAAGAACGTCGTGTTAAAAACGTCGTATGAAGAAATTGAAGAGGTCAGTTATTACATGAAAGGTGGCCAAACATCAGTGCGCGCTGTGGATTAGCCCGATTAGTCGTACGGTTGTCGTACGACACGACGTTCTGCGAGAACGGTATCCTGATTATTAATCGTGTTCTCATTCGGAATGAGGGTCAAATGAGCGTTTTTGTCATACGTTCCGTTTAGCCATACTATACGTTCCGTTTAATTTACGACGTTCAGCCCAGGAAAAATTAATGACTATAGCCATTCGGTTTTCCTACATACAAACGTTGACTATTGGTGTTCTGAACGGGGTTTTAATATTTGTCTTTCATTCACTCAAGTGCTTTCGAAGGGATATTGGATGGTTGGTCGTCCATAGAGTAGATGTTATTTGTTATGGCATGAGGGAGGCTTCTTAATTCTGTTCGAGGCGAAATGTGTTGTTAGGCAGCACCCGAACATAATTCATAATCACATTAATATCAAATAATAACATTAAAGCCCATGTAGAGCATGGTAAGCCCCGAAAGTGTTTCTTAAATGTGTAATTATTATTATTGCAAGTTTTAGCACGCCCACTTTCTCCCCCCCCCCCTCCCCCACCCCTTTATTCTCGATGTAGCCTGCGCCCTCCACCCCATCTCAGCTCCTCCTCCTCTCTCTCTCTCTCTCACACTCTCTACCCCCTTATCTTTCTTTAAATACTTTATCCAAATTAAATGTGAAAGTGATTTCAGATCCGGATTCTTGATCGTAATTACCTTCAGTGTGGATATGATTTTTATGGGTGCTTTTGGTGTCAAATTCAACGCTGTAATATGCCTATACTTTCAGAAAAATTGGTCACAACAACTTGCTAATTGCAAGTGAGGTGCAAAAACACTTTAAGTGGTCTATTTTTATTCTACCCCACGCACACTTTATGAAAACAAGCATGATTGCAAATCTGGCAAAGGGTAATGCCAATCCCAAACGGTGTTGAGTGATTTGGCACATATAGTCACTAAACACCACTGAATTACGTCCGTCAATTCCGATGCAGGAACGGATAATTGGTCTTTAATCAATTTCTTGTAATGTTCGATCATACGTGCTGCATTAAAGGTACTATGTCCCTTTTGCAGCCAACCTCAAATGCTGTAGAACTTTGCAGGAATTATGAATATGTCATGTATGTCCCATCTGTGAAATTCGGTACAATTGTTTGAAAATCAAGACTATTACTTTTGGGCTCTATAGACCTAAAGTCGATTTGACAGCTAATAGTCATTATTTTCCCACTTCAAGACATTTTCAAGCCCCACTTTTTTTAGGGAAGTTCTAAATTAGTATTATCTTTCAAATGCAGTTGGAATTTAACTTTTTCATTTTTTCTGGCCTGCAAATGGGACATAGTACCTTCAATTGGCGGGAAACATTTGAAACGACAAGTTATAGATCAGCGTTTTACCTACTCAAGACTGCAGCGCAGTATGGGGGTAGCTGTTCAGGGGGCACTTTAATCATGGGGGGGGGGGGGGACACCGGTCGTATACTCTGGGATTGAAATGCGAATAAGGGTACTGTAATTATATTGGGAGAGGATGACGGAAAGTTAACATCATTTTCTCCTTCTTGTCTCATCTTGTTCCCTTCTGTCCTTTCTTCTGCCACTCTCTTTTTCTCTCTACGCCTTTTCCCTCTCTTCATTCTTCCCCATCGCACTAATTCTACGATTTGAAACAGTTACACCACTTTTGGAAATCTTGCCCACACCCTCCTCTCCCTCTACCTCTGTCTTTGTCTCGCTCTCTTACTCCGTTTTGCAAGGAGAAAGTGATAAAATGTCTAGCTTGTGGCAGTGTCGTCATATAGTGGTTCATTCACTGAATTGACTCTCAATCGTAGGGTTGAGGGTTCGAATCCCAGCCCAGTGTTATCGTCATTGACCTTACATTAATTCTTATATGCCACTTTCCACCCAGTCGTAAATGGTTGCCCGGCAATTGCTGTTGTAATATTAATTGCATGGCCCTCCGGTAGAACAGAATGGTTGCTTCTGATGCATCCCGGTGTAAACAAAATCAATATTGTAATAGTATCATAGACGGGTGACGAAGGTGATTTAAACAAAAATAAATATATCGGCCTTTTCTTTATCACAACACTCTCCAGGGAAAAAATACTTTAACAATTTCGGGGGCTACTTTCAAGCTTGCTTGCACAAAAATAACACTCTTTATTTTGTTTTACATTGAACTCTATGCAAATTGGGGGGCTCTTTTATGAATTTCGGGGGTCTTTTTGGCATTTCGGGGGCTAATTCGCCCCGAGCTCCCGTGTTTTTTTCCCTAACACTCTCTCCTTATAACCAATGCTTCAAAAATCACCGTCCTGATCATCCACCATTGATATACTCGAAAACCTTGAAGACAGGCTAATCAGACAGTCGGGATGGAATTCCAATAAAGCAAGTAATAAACCGCCAATTCATCTTCAGTTTTTTGCTTCCCTCGCATCGCAGCACATGACACGAAGAATCAAGTCTGGGAGAAGACGATACACAATGAAAAGGCACTCTGTAATTTCCTCCACTTGTTTAGCGGATTACGATGATGATCAGTCTTTCATTTGAACCGAAGACAAATTTGTCTGACGCAAAGCTAAATCATTTTTGAAATTAGTTGAAGGCATTTTGGTACCATTGCAGCTAGAACGAAAATGTCTGTCCCGTTTGTCGAAAATCATTACACATAAATGCCTATATTCTAGACCTCTATAGGTAATTATACAGAGAGAAAGGGAGAGGGGAGGGAGAGAGAGATGTAGAGAGAGAGAGAGAGCGAAAGAGAAACAGTGAGGGATATATAAGACGATTGTGTAATGCATCATGTTTCATTTGACGCCAATAAGTCGACATTAGCCGAATTAACCGAAATACAGTCGAACCTTTCTTAGTGGCCACCTCTCTATAAAGGCCATCTGTCTTAAGGCCGCGTTCATGCTTGATTTTGACGGCCAGAATCAGGCATCTGTTACGTGTTTAGTTTAAAACACGCTTGCGTTCATGCTCACTTTTGTAGAATCACCGAAAAACGGCGATCACGAACGCCGACCGTAAACTCACAAAAAGATGCGTTTACAATTGTAAACGCGTTTAAATGGGGTCAACGCACTGACCTCTAGTGGGTCTACGTAGCATGCACAGTGAAGGTCACACAATGCCACACAAGGAGAATTGCCTGGATGAGCCAGAGAAGTAAGCATGAACAGCTACACCGTGGAACTGCGATCACGATGAGCGTTTACGATGAGCGTTTCAGATCGCTCATTCTACCTTCAAAATCAAGCATGAACGCGCCCATGCATTGTGCCTCTCTCGAGAATGAAATGCCTGTCTAAAAAATAGGAATGCCACTTTTTTTCAGTCTCCCCTGAGTGGACTGAATAGACAGATTTGAATATATTCATAACCTTTTGAAATGTGTTTTCTGATAACTCACGAATGAAGGGCGGACTGGTTGGAAGCCCGGGTTGGAAGAGGATCTTTGTGAATACTTTTAGATGTAAACTTTAATATGTCGGATTCTCCAGAAACATTAATTGAGATAAATCGATTGTTGACGTGCTTCAGCAATTACTAATAGTAACTTGGTAAAGGCCCGGTCACACAGGGAGGACGCATGGGGAACGCACGGCCAGCGCATGGGAAATTTGCAATTTTGGCCAGTGCGTTGTCGTGCGCCCAACTGTTGACACCAAATGCATAGCGTGTTGCTAGCGCGCTGAGCGCATACAGGGCGCATACAGTACGCATACACACCGTACCCAGAGCGCACATGATAACAACTTCCACGAATGCACAGCGTGTTGCTAGCGCGCTGGACGAATGGTCCACGCATGCACCGCGTTCTACGACGCACGGCTAGCGCATTGGAAATCGGAAAAGGCCGTGTGCCTAACTTTTGTCATGATTTTGGAAAAGCTAGCGAGCTGACACAAAATGCACAGCGTGTAGCTAGCGCGCTGTGCGTATACAGGGCGTGTGCCCCGCGTTTGTCTGGCGCTGGTCTAGCGCGCTCCACGCATGTCTGGCGCTGGTCTAGCGCGCTCCGACGCATGTCTGGCGTGCCTTTGGCGTGTATATTCATGCGTCGAGCTCGGCGCACGTTTTTGAGCATGCTCAAAAAATCCCGACGCACACAGCGAATGACGACGCATGCATAGCGCTGGTCCAGCGTTGGTCCAGCGCGCTCGACGAACGAGTAACGAATGATGACGCACGCCTAGCGAACGACAACGCACTGGCCCAAATTGCACATTTCCAATGCGCTGGCCGTGCGTTCCCCATGCGTCCTCCCTGTGTGACCGGGCCTTAAGGGTATTGAAGACTTTAGTTGGTAACTGTATGCATAACAACCTATGTGATTCACAGTACACGAGTATGCGATGTTCAACAAAAAAAATCTTATAAAAAGCAAAATACAATGATTTTGTATGTGAAAGTTTTATTTTGAATATGAAGGCATTTGAAGAGAAATACTTTTCAATTGACATTTCTTCGTTGATGTAGTTCCACGCAGGACTGATAAACAGATTAAACTGATTAACACAATTGAAAAGTTTACAAGAAGATAGTTCGGCACGCGAATGACTCGGTTGGATTTCGCTGTGGTTTTATTATCTTGTTCTTTTCGTTGAAGAACCTCCTATTTAACGGTAAACCACGAAAATTGGAGAATAAATTGATAAAACGTGTCCTAAAGTGCGCGTGCTGAGCCTCGCAAATATTTTGACACCATATTTGCAGAATGTTTATCCAAAATAGCACGTCTTTCTTTGTAGGGACTCGGCATTTCCAAGAAGGGAATTATATTGAGGAAAATTATTTACTGCCTGACTTCCAAATTGGGTTATAAAACAGCAGCGAGCTAGATTAAGTTAGAGTGGCATGATTCTTGCAACATCGATTCCATCTTATTTATGAACTGCATCAGTTTTATAATCATGATAATACACATGTAATAGACGGCTGAGGTGTTGATGTTCCACCCAAGTCAGAAATCTACCATTCATGTAATATAGCTTGTAGGCCTACATTATTGTGACATGTTATGTGTACGATTAAAATAGTTCGGATACTATGCTTTAAATTTATGATAAGATTAAACTTAAGTTAAAGATTATCAAGTTTGTTAATATATGCATTATGTCAATCACATTTTGACCTGAAGTTATTATTGTTTGCATATTTGTAATTTACCTTGCGTTTACATGTTCTTTGTTATTCAGTTACAGTTACTGTATTTAGAAAAATGCAGAATTAAACTGAAATGAAACAAAATAAAGATTGTCTTAAAGCTCGCTTTTGGCCGCACTTTGAGCATTATGTACTGCATGTGGAAGGAACTTGGTCTTCTTAAGACTTCGCGAGCGTATGAGGCAGAGGGAGGGGGTTGCAGCCCCCTCATGACTTTCATAATTATTTGGGAATCCATCGCATATTCGCGCAGCTGTAGGTGTTAACTTGAAATTCCGTTATCATATCCACATGAAATACGCCCCTAGTATTGTAAATTTATCAAATAGAGCGCCATTATTTTTACTTGATTGCTTTGCTCGCTTACAGTTTTCCCAATGTAATGGTGATTTATCGGGCAGGTGAGACGTCACTTCCCTGGCGAAAGTTTGCCTGTCATTCACATGCCTTATATAGCCTTGTTTGTAAACATGCTGACAGAAACGACTTATAAATTAGGTATTACAAGAGATATTTGCCGACTTTTCGTCGGAAATCGATTTACACGACCAATTTAAGACACAAAATTGCAATCTTACCCATCCTGTGTTCGGCGCACATATCGGTATGTACTATACGCGAACCCACACAGAGCGTAATTGTCCTATATATTGACTTTCGTGTAAGGATTCGTAGCGCTATTACATACCAAACCCCAGCCAATTACCGCTAATGAAAATGGATTTGCTTGGCATTTCGCGGAGATTCGGGGCTATACCTCCCGGTAAAAAGTCTTGCCAGGCAACGTGAAATAATGTATTCATCATACTTTTCTGCATGCTTTTAAAGACATTTGCAGCTGTCTACGGCCCTCTACTGTCATAATTGCTAGGCCAGGGGCAATCCAAATCTTAAGACTTCAAGAGGGGTTACATGCTTTGAGTAACTCAGCATGCCCTAAAAAGAAATTCTTGACATTTTCAAGTTCATGATGTTATTATTTAAAGTGCTGAAAAAAGAACGTTTTGCTGGATCCTACTCAAGAATTTTGTTCTTTCTTTAATTATAAAGGAATGAATTGTTTTGTTGTCCTTAAACTTGTATACAGTTAACCTAAGACAGCGTATTAGTATTGTTGAATGACGTTCATATTTGTACTCTTTTGTCGTGGAGGACGGAGTGTCAACTGGGCAAGGTGACCTTGTGAAATTATGAGTCATTTCTTGGGTGTAAACTTGTACTCTTCAACTACAAGTTTATATAAATATAGCGAAGCAAGAGTATACTACCTAAACAACTTTAGAGTACAGTTGACACTGATTTACGTACATTGGTGAGAAAGATCTCAAAGCGTTCTTTAACCTTTTATCACTTTTTAGTTTTTATGATAAAAAATAAATGGACCCAGAAATAAATGAAGCATAGCCAGATGTAATGGGCGAGGACAGTGATGTAAAATGTCTTTTATTTCACTTACGAGTAATAGAGGAGTGTCGCCTATTATGATTTTACGGTAATTTGTAACGATGTGTGTGTACGGAGAGAATTCAATTTATTCCAAGAGAAAAATAAACGCATTTTTGCTTCTAAATATAGACTCTTCCCCTAAAGTTAACAGGGCTTTATTAGTCAAACATTTTAGTTTACAATATACGTGCCTTTTCCCTCAAATTTACAGGAATATAAACATACATTTAAAATTTTAAATCAAGTTTATAAACAATTCAAGCACTTTCACGACAACGTAAAACTATGTTAATAGTTGAACATTACTCTAAATTTAAGTGTACATTATTGCCCAGAAGGCTGAAGAAAAACAACAAAATTGAGAAGAGTACAAGCACTTTTCTTGAGGCCATTAAAGTGCAGTCGTCATCCTGGATGAAGAATGATAATCACATTGCTCATGTGACAAATATTTATCGAGATATCCGCTTCGCAATGTCAAATGTGACGGAGATATGGCCCATTAGCGTCCGAAAGACACCCAGTCCTGTAACACAGTATATGAGGCGAATCGTCTGTAATTGCATTGCTAAGGGTTAGTCTTTGAATATCAGACCCTGGACCTATTACAGAGATACCTGTCTATAGGCATATATGACTAGTGCGTGTGATATTTCAGCGAAATTTGATCGATTTCCATTCATTTTTATCATTACAAAACATCATAGCATGCACTTAAATAAAAGATAATCAAATTACTAAAGACCCAACCTTTTTCCCAATTGCTTTCAGGCAGCTTCTTTCACAATGATATTGCATGGCAAGAAATCAAAATCGCTGAACCGATTCCAGGATTTTAATTCCGTAATTTGACTGTAGGTCACTACTTTTTTATCTCCATGTTCCCACAAATTTTTGCATTCAAATTTCAGATGGAACACAGATTCGAGAAGGACATAGAATAAATCATAAATTTAGCATGTCTAAATAGATGTTCAGATGAGATTTGCAGCGCCCATAATGACTGAAATAAAAGTGCATTTTTGCCGCCATTTTGTATTGTCCCGCTTTCTGTTTCGGTGAATGAGAAAGACGGTGATCGCCTGTGGCGTGTATTTATAGGTTTATGCGCCGATTAATCGACTTATGACTGAAAAGAGTTTCGTTAATTTATCTGATCGTTGAAGTAAGCTTCCTTCAGGGGAAATTTGGGTTGATAGATCTGATTAAGCTATGATAGTGGACTTCCAATTAATAACCATTAAAATATGAAATCCGTGGAATAGATCTCGCTTGATGGCGTAACGAGATGCAGGGGTTACAAACGGTCAAAAAATAATACTTAGTGAATGGGGAAATAGATATTTGCAGCAACTGTTCTGGTATTTCTGAAGTGTATTCATTCGGACGTTTCGTTTAATATTGAAATGAATTTAATAAATGTTATTTCGATATTAATTTTTGCTGAAAGAGCGTTTATGAGTGTATTGTGCGTGAGAGGTGTGGGTGTGAGTGCGTATATGTGTGTGTGTTTATCACTGTACATTCATTCCATTGTTAAGGTTGCCAGCCCCGGTGTGAGCGTCATGATAATTTTGATGGAGATATGAGTTGGTGTTAGTGGTCTGTTCTCTGTTCTGTCTTCGGAGAGTCTATTGGATGATGACTTAAACTGTTTCTCCTAGAAGAGTAGACTTATATCTGATCAGCACCTCTGTACAAACGCAATCACACACGCCAAAATCAAATCACGCACACACCAGGGATCTGTTAGAAAAACACGCACACTCTTCGCGCACACCCACCTTCTAAACCCTTTCCTCCCACGCACGTGTTTTATCCTACCATTATTATCAGAGAAATCATACTATAAAAGTACATCCGTGGTCTTTGGATTGTATTAGTAAGGAGATTGTAAAAATAGTGGGAGCTAAAAAAAGGCAATCACAAAAATGTAAACATCGAGAGCAGTGTTGTCATCGCCAAAAAATTCTTCCTGAAATTCCATAGCCGTCTAAACATGGACCAACGAGATGTACGTGACCTCTGACCCGAGCGGTGGTCTCCTGGGTCATGTCGAGAGGGTTCGTGGGCCCCTGGATCCTTTCGACTGCGTTCGGGATTGCTCGGGTATATACGAATGATTGCTACCATGCGTATAGCATGGACCTAGTAAGCCATTTGGTCGTCAGCCCTTTTCTTCTTTTCTGTTTCACCAGCCCATGAATATTTTTGTTTATTGAGGCAATATGGAGGAAGGGATATGTGTATTTGATAAAGGATTATGTCTGGTGCAGTTTTGTTTGCTGTCACAACTTAACAGTTAAACTGTATGAAGGCATGAAAGGGGAACATAATTATATTCCCCCCCCCCCCCTCCTGATGGGAAGTGGGGTTAATTTTTTACCTCTTCTTCTTCCTCTGCTTTTCATAAATTTATTTTCTGCGATCACTTTCTATTTCTTGTCACCCCTTCTACTTCTGACTCCCATCACCCATGATATATGATTACCGTTTTGTTGTGACCTTTACCCCTCCCCATTTCAAATTCATACTTGAGGTCATCTTGATGGTTATTCGTCTTCCCCGACAAAATTCCTTGTCTAATTAATAAGCTGCCATAACTGAATGGACATTTGGGATTCCATCTTGACAGTAGTCAATCTTTGAAAGATATCACTTCAATTTGAATAAGAAACTTCCCAGTGCATTTTCACTTACGATGTGCCGTTATGCAAAATGATATATAGCCCGCATTATTATTAGCCTTTTCGAATGATAATATAATGGAGGAAATACCATATCATAGCCAATTGAAATTACCTTTTCATGAGAAAATGCCGTTTACAGATGTTTACACGTCACGGAAAATTACTTTCCACTTTCAATGGATATAAACAATGCTCTAAGTGGCGTATTCAGGTTTCTTTGCCGGCTGGAGGGGGGGGGGGGGGGAGGGACCAAGTCTGAAATTTCTGTGGCAATGACAACAAGATCTTGTTGCCTTTTAGGTTTTAAATTGACGCCGGAAGAGGCGGGAGGGGTATTCCCCTCCCCCTTTTATACTAGATGTATCATTTGGTTGGTCTCCTGTGCCCCTGCACCCCCCCCCCCCCCCTCCCCCATGAAACTTCGTGAATTCGTCTCTGGCTGTCAAATCTATTGGTGAAAATGAGATAAGAATATTCCAAACTCCGAGAGCTGTCAAGTTCTTTGCCACGTATGACATGCTGTTAGTATCATATCGGCAATTCGATGCATATTCGAGACATTTCGTTTACACAACCTGCCTCTTGGCTGTCGTGTTTATGATAACATTTGACATTGGTACATTTTAAAGGGAACTGTTTGATGATATAAAACAAGCTTTATTTTGTTGTCATTCGTACTCTTTCTTTCTCTCTCAATCCCCTTTCTCCCTTTGCCCCCCCCCCCCCCCCCACCCACTTCTCCCTATTTATCTCTCTTTGGCGATTTTGTCTCTAGGCTACATTATCAATCATGATTCAATTAGTGTATACCGGTTTTTTTTTTTACCCCCCCCCCCCTCCCTCTTTCTCGAATTGTTTTACATTGTTAAGATTTTGATTGCCAGCTTCTACTTAAAAGGTGTTTGATATCTTCAAATAATGATACAGAGCTGCAATACGCGTGTTGTCTTCCAATATAATATAAAAAGAACTTAACTGTTATATATAATTATGTCAACATTCTAAATCTGACATTTATACTTATTGAATTAGTACAAATATGATTGCAACATATCAGTAATGAGCTAATTTCGGCAGAGGTAATTTCTATTTCATCAAACTAAAGTGCTAGCTATTGGACTCCTATTAGGCCTACCACTAATACGATGACCCATTGTACTTTTTGGCAATGGTACTTACATACAGCCTCGGGACAAATTTTGTTCATTTTCGGAAAATAACTGAGAACTGAGTTCGTGGTTTGATTTACAAGGCCTTTAAAAAGTATGACTCATATTTTTCTCCCCTAATGTCATTATTGTCACGCTGCGAAGTATTAGACAATCGGCTCGCCCCCACGGGGTCAAAGGCGGCGACCTCTGCACCGATCGTCTTTATTTATGTTCTTTACTATTTGGAAGTCAAGGTGCTGGCTAGTCTGGTTTCAGTCGCTTGCTATTGACGTTGCCGTTAATGTTTCTTTAGACATGGTATTTTTATGAGCGTTATGATCAATTATGGGTTGGCTACAACATATCAACAGTTTGTCAAAATGAAATATCAATTCATTAATAACTTGTCGTTGCTTGTGACTTTAGCAATAAAGTTAAAAAATTTGCTCTGTTCTTTCTTTTTAATCAGGGTGTCTGAAATATTTCTGTATTCCTCGTGGGAAATCCGGCTAAAATCAAGTGATGATGGATGAAAAATGAATCTCCTCTTTCAAGAACGTCACGAAATTCTAGTAATTGCAAAGCTGGCAATATAAATCACACACACACTCGCAATGTACACCCACACCCTCTCTCTCAAACCATGGTTCATGCTCAAATATACATACATGATGCACCGCGGGATTTTTGTTGTCCCCTGTTTGTTTGTTATTAACACGTTATTAAGTAAACATTCTTCTGGTTTTAGGTTATTATTGGCACATTATTTCATTAAGCTATTGAAGTTGTGTGAATGATATAGCTATTGAAATGAGATGATTATTCATGACATACTTACCTTCATAAATTATGATCAAAACGTAGCGACACTTACTACAATTGCGATGTTCAGATGTTTGATCCGTAGTGTGAATTAGCCCATTAGATTAAATTAGTTTTATCTTTTTTTAAAATAATTTCTTCTCTTAGTTAATCCTGTCACCGTTCTTTTTCTCTGTCCGTGTCCCTCTCTCTTGTTGTTCTCTTTTTCTCCTTATTCTGATATTTTCTCATTTCCTTTCACACACTACAGTGAATGCTCAATTTTGTTTTCTTAATTTGATCGGAAGGGTGCCAGGAAAGATCTTTCTTCACCTAGCAGATGTTGGCGTGTCAGGAAAATATTTGGGCAAAATCCCTAGAAAAATACGAATTATGTCTAAACATTGTTGGCTTACAAGACCGAGGTATGCACGGGCCGAAGGGTTTGTTTGCATTATTTGAATTGGAATGACACAGCGCGATTTACCTGTAGCTGTGGAGGAAACCTCATGGATGGTGGAGGTTGGTAGGAAAAGGGGGCAATAACCCGTTATTTACTGCACAACACCGCGCTTTATCACCGATACAACTTATAGTACCACCGCCACTATGCACCACTACCACCACCATCACTATAACAAGCACGACTTCAAACCCCATCAACGTCACTACCATTATCACCACAATGATATTACCACCCCCTTCTCCACCGCCAACACCCCCATCTGCAACATCATCATCACCACCATCATCATCAAAACTACGACCATTATTTATTACCAACATCATTAGCAACACCGCCTTCATAATCATCACCACCACCATCATCAAAACTACAACCATTATCACCAACATCATTATCATCACCGCCTTCAAAATCACCTTCATCACAATCACTATCACCACCACAATCAACACCACCACCACTACCACCATCATCATCATCACTACCACCATCACCATCATCACTACCACCAACATCAGCGTCGTCATTACCCCGACCCTCAACGTCATCCCAACCATCACCACAATCAATATCACCTCAACAGTCACCACCATCACTACCAACATCACCACCACCATCATCATCACCACTACCAACATCAGCGTCGCCATCACCCTATCCAACTTTGTTATTATCAAACCGGTAACAACAAAATAAGTAATACGATAGACTTACAAGGCTACAGATTTACAGACGAAATGTCTAAGCTTCCTGGATAGACAGACTAAAACAAGACATGACAGCGGACGTCAATTACACCGAAACTCCGGAAATAAATCAATAATCAAATAGTTCCCGCCCCTGTCTTAACATGTGTCTGGTCTTACAATGAACTTGAAGTGATCACCGAAATTCCGGAAATAATGACATATTTTACAATGAATGTGAAATGATTTCGATCTTGGCCCACCTTTGTTTAAATTATCGAACAAGCAAGGGTCTGTCGTTTTTGTCATAAGTACAATGTACATGTAACGATTATCTTCCAGTCTAAGATTTGATATATGTGATTTCAAAATCATCCTTTTCATAGATTAATCTCAGGTTTACTCTATGGTGAGACTCCTTCCCACGGGTATCCCTCGGGCAGCGGCTATTGAAGTCCGGGGTCATGACCTCATGACCCCCGACCCCTGAACAGCTGAACTGTATTCAGTCGGGACGTTGACGAGTATCAACGAAATCGAAGATGAGGGTTCGATAGGATTCAAAATTTATACGACCATCTTAAATCTCACCGACTTTTGTTCGTCTGACAATCGTTAACAAATTACCGCAACCGCAATATGTTTTATAGGTGTCAGATTCGATAACAAGATAAATAACAAAAGTTAAAGTCAAGAGGCGGTTTCTGAGAGCGTCTAGTCTAGAAGCCTTTCGTCAGGATCTCTTTGATTTAATCTGATAATACAGAAAGACGTTAAAGATAAAGTTGAGTTCTGGTCGTGCGATTGCACTGTGAAAGAAAAGGTGTGGAATGGATCACAAAAAGTTGATCGTGTAGCATGTACATGTAAGTATTGGTGTGTACTGCAAGGTTCTGGAGTCATCAAAATCAAATTAAATTTGGCCCAGTCTTGGTAAAGTAACAAGCACTCTACACAGAAGGCTATATATGGGACAACACACATGGTGTCGGGGCTGGTACTACCTTGATTTCCTTGTCTTTCTATGCTCATTACTCAGCCAGTATACATTTTCTTCCAAAATTGTTTGGCACGTGTCATTTATTTGTAATCTTGAACATTCAGTGTAAGTTTCGTTTGATTCTGTGAGAATTAATTTTCTTTTTTTTACCAGAACTCAAGTTTATCTTTAAGCAAATGTAGCACCTGTTATTAACTTAAAAAAAAATAAAAAATGTGTGTATGAAAGATGGCCCAGGTTTTCTGGGGACTTGTCATAAAGGCTGAGTTCGAACGCTTAAAATCCACCGATTTTCAATGCTTAACCTTACTCCAATTTTGATTCAAGAATGTATTCATTCTTCTAGCTTTGGAGAAAAACAATGAATAAATCTGATGATTTTATACTCGTTTTGTGAGCGTTGAAATGAAAAATCTGACCTCTTTTGTGTTACAAAGAAGGTGCACGAATAACATGTTTAGGAGCGATTTTTTAGGTGGATCAACAAAAAATGAGAACAGGGGAGAAAACTTTGGCATTGCTGACAAAGCAGAGCTGTTTTCACAAGAACTTTAACAAGATGTTTGGCTATGGGGTCAAGCTCCCGCGCGTTCGGTGGTATTCACGACGTAATTGGCTTCTTTTGTGTTCTTTGGTGGCTTTATTAAGGCAGCCGTCACGCCCGTCACGCCCAAAGCACCCCCTCTCGGGTACCTTCGCTCCTCGCCCCTTTCTCTCTCTATCTCTCTCTCTTTCTCTATGTTCCATATAGTGCTCGGTTTTCTCGTTTGCTAATGTATGTAGTCTTGTAGCGACATATAGGGTTCGATCCAGTGTCATGTTTTTAGATTTAGACATCTCTACGAAGGCCTATTAACACACATGCCCCCCCCCCCCCGCATTACACACACACCAACTATAGTATAGCCTCCCTCCCCCTCTTTCTTTCTCTCTCTTCCTCTGTCCCCCTCCCCTCTCTCTTTCTGTTGTTTAAAATGCTCTTACCGTTTTCCTCTCTTTTCTTTCCAACTATTTCTCTATTTTTTACTCTTTTTCTTCCACCCCCCCCCCCCCCCAACTCCACTGCCTGCTTATTGACTATACAAGCGGGTTATCTACCCTCGACACACCTGTGTTGCAAATTATAGAAAAACGGGAAGAGAAGTAGACGGTAGATGATTCCATGCTGCCGTTCATGGTGGCAGAGAGAAGGTCATTGACACTCACTGACACGTCACAAATCCCATCATGCTTTTCAAAGCCCATGGAGAATGTCTCGTAGAGGCTAGACTAATGCTAGGGTTTCTATTTTGAGGACGTCATTTGTGATAGAAAAAATAGAGATGGAATGCGTAGAGATGAAAGAGCATAACAGTAAAATCAAATAAAACCTTTCACCTGTACAAAACTTTCGCAAATTTTCGGGGAGTGAAATACAAATTCGCAACAGTCTATGCCGCAAAAACTACCTTGCCGAAAGTTTCAGGTTGTATTTATTTTTCATTTTTATAATTTTGTTTGTTGTTGAGTGGTTTTTGGGAGTCTATGGGGAATGTAGTTACAGGCTCAAATGCTTTTCATTAATTGGCTGAAATATTTGTGGTGTAGACTATCTCTCTACTAACAAAATGAGGCAAGTTACGAGGCTTGAGGCGCCGACTTTACACATTCTATGCTAAATAAAGGTATAATTTTTCTCGTTACATATAATATAATAAGATAAAGGTTATGGCAATTAATAAATAGACGCTGAAATGTCCGTTTTGGGGCATATTTGACGACGAAAAGTACAACGATGAGGTGATAATGACGAAGGTGGTGATGATGAGGACAGGCTATAATATTAATGATAATTTTGGAGAGCGTAGTGGTGGTGGTGGTTGTGGTGGTTGTGGTGCTGTTGTGAAGGTCAAATAAAGGTGAAAACGATAATTATTATTATAATACCATGTGTGAATTGTTACAGTATGTCTCGATGATGCGAGTTTGAGAGATGAAAAAAGTCCGGTATTTTCATCTCATTTTCAGCATGAATCGCAATGTCATCCCCACACCTGTCAAAATAGTCATCCTGAACTACACCACTTTCTTAGGTAAGCCTGTAGATGGCGCTCGACATATTTACTCGATTTTGGATCACCTAAAGCATAGATTTGGGCCCCCTCAGCTAACATCGCTATTACTTTAAAAATCGAAAACATTGGTGGATCAGGATGGGGGCATTGGTGGAAACCCCACCGGTAAAGCCCATTTTGGCAGCCTATGCCCCCCCCTTAGTTTTACCCCCACTCCACCCCTACATTCAGCACTTTTCGACCCAACTGACAAATCTTAAAATGTTAGTTTTTCCCGACCTTCCTTGCTTGCTTTTCAGAACACAAACAAACAATATTCAGATACATATCCCCCCCCCCCACGACCAAATAATCCTAGACCCGCTACTTAAGTGGATCATCTCTTTAAACATAAGTGGATGTAGAGTGTGATGAAAATAGATGTCGTTGTATTTTATCGTCTATGGAAAGCTTCAGGAAATTATATGTATGAAGATTTATGATGCAGAAACGGTCCATAAAAATTGTTTTGCTACCATGATAAAAGCCGGTCGTCAAGTGCCTTGCATATGATAGTGAAATAAAAGTTATAAATAGACAGAAGCCCGAAAGAGAAAATAAACATCCGTCTTTATGGAGTGATTAAAATGTCGTATTTATATTTCTGCATATATCACGTATCCGCTTCCGGAATCGGACAATTATTTTGATGATGATGATGTAATACGAGTACAAACTTTTCATTGTAGGTCCAAATACTTTTGATTATTATTCCCTCTCTCTATCTCTTAAATGTTGTCTTTCTCCCTTTCCTGCTCCTCATCTGCTCATTATCATTTTTGCAATCATAATAATTGTTATTATTATTATTACCATTATTATATTATTAATTATTTTTTGAAATCATAATAGTAATAAATATTAATCACATTTATCAATTATATTATTATTATTGTTGTTATTGTTGTTATTGTTATTACGCCTTTTGTTATAATTTTCATCATCATCATTATTATTATGATCATTTACATCATCATCATTATCTTTTTCATCATCAACGCCAGCATTATTATTATGATTATTGTTGTTGTTGTTATTGTAATCATTATTCATAATGTTCATTCCTTTTCTCCTTTTCGAACCTTCCCTCTCTCACAGGAGGCGATGAAGCTCTCTTTGCAGCAGCACGATCACTTCGCCCAAGCTCGTTGTATGGGTGTCTTCGCTGATGTTCATAGAAACAGAGGGGACTGCGAGGTACGTGAGAAACCCCCTTTTAAAATTCGAATCATTTTAAAGATATAAAATTGCCCGTATTCTAGAGGTAGAGGGAATGAATTAATTTGGTACAGTGATTCATATAAAGTTCAAATATTACAATTTAACCTTATTATTATAATTATTATTAGGTCACAGTATTATAAGTATTAATTTTTTCATTATTATTATTATCATTATTTTGTATTATTTTTATTATTATTATTTTGTATTATTTGTATTATTATTATTTTTGTTATTACTAATATTATTATTAAATTAATAGGCCTACATTGATTCTTGTCAAGCTTATTGTCCATGTCTTAAATCTTCGTGAAAGTAAAATTAATTGAATTGAACACACAGAAACCATTGATTTTTTTCTTCTTAATTCTGTTATTAGAAAGAACACGAACGACCATCTATAATACCAGTAGAGCAAGTTTAAGATTGATATAACGCTTACACTTTAAACGAACTAATATATGATAAATCTTTATAATTCTTCATTTCGATATGACACTATCAAATAGGCCTATTCTTTTTATTGTTGCTTACTTAACAAGCATTTATGCTTTCTTAGCAGTCAGGCAAAATAACCACCACCACATTAAACATATTTTTAAACAGTTAACAGGTAATTATTTCTTCGAAAACCACCCTGGTTTTTGCATTCTATCCGTCTAATCGTAGATCAAAATTCCTCTCCTACTGTATAATAGCCTTCAGTGAGTTTTGAATGATGCTCTGCCACACACACCGAAGGTGATAGGAACTTGACCCTTGACCTCGTGTGCGTGACCTCCGATGACCTGCCGTCACTTTGTGCGAATTAGGATAAGTAACGAGTTTCTGTGACACAATCAATGGCACGACCTAGACATACCAAATGGAATGTGACGTTTTTACAATGCTGGAAATTGGCTGTAAAACCAGAAACCTTGGGATAAATTATTTGTTCGTGATTGTGGACGAGTTTCACAAAAGTATTAGCATACTTCTGTTGCGAAATGGTCTGATGAAAACATTGATTTCTCTTTTTTTAGCTTTTAACTGCAGATTCTCGACCCGAAAATAAAATCGTTAATACACGTTTATGATTTCCCGGGAGCCCCCCCCCCCCCCCCAACCCCTGCCGATTTTGTATAAGATGAAAGGGGGCAATATATATGATTGACTTTTGTGTGAGAACTTGCTCATGAAAAACATTATGGCAACATGCTCAATAAATATAAAAGAGCATCTTGGTAAAATAATATATTAAAAAGCTAATAATTGTCTCAGTAATCATTTTGCGTATAGGGCGGGGACTTAGCTTGACTCGGCTTTATTTATGCATGTTATGTGTAGACCTATTCTGAACAGCATATTTCATTTAAGTCTATTGTTCCTTTAAGCAGGACACGGTGTTGCATACGTTTCTTTTTCATTCTGATAGCCTCGAGCTTTTAATAAATTATTAATTATATGACATATTACAATATAGAGGAGACGCGATGGCTCAGTTATAGAGCAGTGGTTCCGTAACCGGGAGGTCCCGGGTTCGAAACCAAGTCGATGCGCTATGCCCTTTGTTAAGGCATACATCCTCATTATCAAGTCCCTTGGAGATGACCTATAGCCGTCGGTTCCCTAGTTGCTTACTCACAAGCATACGCATGCTTTCCTAGCAGTCAGATAATACAAACCATCAAACCAATTTCCATTTGACGTTTGAAGAACTGATACTCTGACGTTTTGATATGTGTCTGGTGCATGTGTTGCATCCAGATGTTACATCTGCTCAAATCACCTAGATCCTAAGATTTCCGAGTTTAAACTAGGATGTTCGTAGGATCTGAGTCAAGCTGGGGATCCACACAGGGAAGCAGTTACATGATAGGTTGAACATGGAAATCCGAATGGAGTTGGACCTGTCGCTAAATTGATGACATATTCGTTTGACGTTTTGACAACATATTCGCGTAGAGGGAATATGTTCCACATGACTTTCAGATGGGGTGACTTTTTATGTGATTATCTCTTTTACTCTGTTTATTGCCATTTCATCTGATGCTGGTGATAGGTTGATATCATCACAATTGGAAGCAGTTGAGCACGAATTGTTTGTGCTATGTCGGACAAGATTTCCGACGATCATTTAAAGGCCCGCTTTACAAAGACATCAAACAAATCTTGGAGAATTTGAGAGCGAAACGCCATTATCTGGTCCATTGCCTTATCACGTCTTCTTCTTTCGCTGTGGCAGAAATTTTACGATAAACGACTATCAGGTATTTGGCTTGATTCGCAGAGGGGCAATTATAATCTACATCAGTGGCGTATCCATCGAGGGCACATGGACACCCCCCCCCTCCTCTCATGGCGAACAAGAGGGACACAAATATAGAAACATGGAAACGGATCGAGAGACAAATGAAAAGGGAAAAAGTATCTTGCAAGTATAGGTGACATTATTCTTCTAATGCCCTGATATGAATGGCCACCTCTATGCGCAAACTACACTGGTGCCCCTAAAGTTGGAATATCTCCTCAAAACTTCATTGAGTAATGTAAAGGATCATGATCCTACGCCCCCTAAATGCCTTCATGTTTGGAATTCAATAAAAAAAAAATGAATTTCAATTTGAATTTAAACTTCTGTATACATGTGCCCCTGCCCCCCATCCCAACCTCCCCTCCCCACCCCCGTCAAAGAAGGGCCACCTCCATGCCACACACTTCACCGATGCCCCTAAAGTTGCCCCTCCCCCCCCCCCCCCTTTCAAGGAAACCCAAGCTACATCGAATAAAGTCATACTCCGCAAAATTTAAAAACTATTAACAAAATAATATATGTACTAATCAGCAATTTAAAAACTACTAGAACAACAAATATTTTCCTATCAGCAATCTCTTAACCCCCCCCCCCCCCTCTCTCTCTCTCTCTCTATTATCTTGGAACCGCCTTCAATGATGTCAGAGAGAGAGAGATAACTTCTGTAGATGAGTGACCGGTGTGCCAATTTGGTCAAGTTAGCGGCCAATTGAAATTGTCCAGAGTGTTGGCATCCCAGATGTCAAAAGTTATTTGCAGAACACAAGTGCAAGTTGATGTGTTCAGCGTGTAGGCCGGGCTGGCAGGTTTACGGGAGGAGTTGACACACAAAATAATGACATCATAATGATAGGGGTTGATGTTATAGAGTAAGCGCACTCAGATGTATTTCGGTCCGAGAGTTAAGTTTCATTACGTTTTACTTTTCCGCTCTAATACTCTAAATACTGGACTATTTTTTTTCTGATTGGAGTCAGAAAGGCTTTATCTCACGTAGTTTGACACACATTCAACGCCCTTTTGCATGGATGTCGATCCGCAACTGATACCTATTCATCAGGGGGGGGGGGGTGATCTATTCATTCATCCCCCCCTGATGAATATGTATTACGTAAGTATCGACACCATTGCCCTTTTGGCTCTAAACAGCGATTTTGGAGTGGAAGAAGGGAGGGGCTTCCTCTTGCCATTCCAATTTATCTCTGTCTGGTATCATGATATTTAATATATTCTTAATTCATATGTCTGTTTAATTAAAAAAGAATTATATCTTCGAGGGGCGGCCCGTGAAGAAGTTGGAATTGGGAAGGGTCTGACTAAATTGGTTGACGAATAAGCTGGATTCCCCCCCACCCCCCCCCCCCCCAAAAAAAAAAAAACCCTCCTTCCTTTGGGTGCAAAAAAAAAAAAAAAAAAATGCCTACAGAAACCTTTGTAGTGGGGTGTCACCCCTCTTCTATTCATACTGATGTAATTTGTTTGTACTGTTGTCTTATCTTGTATGGGGACTTGTTGAAAACATCCTAATGACTGGAGACATTTTTTATATTTTGTATGCGATATTGAAATAAGCAAATAAAACAACAGCAATAACTACAGACTCACCCATTATTTTGTTCATTTCTTTCAAAAGAAATCCCTTATCCATTCAATATAATATGCTCTCCCATTATGTGCATCCGATGAACTTCTTCAAACTTGAATCTGAAGAAGAAAATGGGTCAGACTTTGAAGTTCACATGCCCTCGTATCGGCGCTATCTAATGACAGAATGTTATGACCGGGGCCAGCTGTGAATATGGCAGTGCACTATGTGCAGCGATACAGCATTGGGCACGTAGTGAACATGGGATTGCAATCGTCACTCTCATAGCTGCCTGAGAGACAGAGTTGCGTCACCAAAGGTTGCTAATGATGTAGATTTCTAAATATAATTGGTCAGTCATTCATGGAGCCTCAGATGAGTCCATCCCTTAGAGATTGCGCGTGGGAGGGAACTATTTGGAGCTCAACGATTTAAAGATAAAGTTGGATTCTGATCGCCCAATTACACTGTGGAAGAAACTCTGAAGGCGGAGAATCGGTACATACTAATTCGAATTTGAGGATCTGAAATGATAAATTGCTAAGGACTGACTCGATCTTACTGATGTATTGTGGTGAACCCAGAAAAGGGGTCTATGCACACATGTGTGTAAACATGAATGGTTGGTCTAAAACTGTAAGTTATTTCTATTTTGAAAAGCATTCCTTTTCGGGGGACACTTCTTCCAAGATATTCTTTCAAACTAATGTAAAGAAAATTTGTGAAATCTCAAAACTTAGGCCTAATTTTCACCTTTGCCCGAACATCATTATGACCTCGTTCGCGTGTCACAACTATTTCTCTCACTACGCTATGGTCAAGGACTCACGATATGTCCGTTTGTTTATCTTCCGATTTCTTGATGGGTTGAGTGAAGTCGGGAGATGGTTTGTTGGGTTGGCTTCTGTTTTGGTCAAGACAGCTGAGAGGATGGTTTAATCTTCTAGAGGGAATAAAGGGGATTTAAAGGTATATTTCTAGAAGTAAGGTGTATCCGACGTTGGGCGGACAACTCTCCACCCCCACCCCCTCTTTTCAGCCATAGGAAATAAGGCAATACAACTTGTACAAAATAGATGTCGCAATCGGTATTTTCTTCTTTTTAGTAACCTCACTGCACTTTTCGTTTGTTAGGCCATAGGGCCTACCCCGACCCACAACGACAGAACATTATTGGTTGGTTGTTGATTTGTTTGCTTACCTGACTGCTAAAAAGGCAAACATGTGTTTGTTTTTAAGTAACCAACCAAGGGACCACCGGCTTTAAGTTGTCCCCAAGGGACGTGGTAATGAGGATTAATGCTTTACCAAGGGGCACTAGCCTATCGAACCCGGGACCTTCCGGTTACGAGCCTCCTGCTCTACCACTGAGCCATCGCGTCACAACCCCGACCCGCAACCACAGAAGATAATTGGTTGATTGGTTGTTAGTTTGTTTTACCTGACTGCTAAGAAAAATGTGTTTGCTTTTAGTAAACAACCGGGGGACCGAAAGTCTTCTCCGAGGGACTTGAATGAGGATTAATGCCTTACCGAGGGGCACTAGCGCATCAAAATTGGTTTCGAAACTGGGACCTTTCAGTTATGAGACCCTTGCTCTACTAATGAGCCATCGCGCCTCCTCTATATATCGTATGGGCGTAGAGCTATCTGAAGTAGATGGAAAGTTAGCCACAAACAAACGTAGTACGTCCAGGTTTTCGTCTAGTTATCTCGGGTATTTACTTGCTTGAATATATACCGCCCATAACAAGAGCCGTTGCGGTGTCGCTGACACAGGTGTATTTCAGCTATGTGAGTGACGCCGTAGCTTCGGCGGTAAAGTCCCGTAGGAACCCGCTGAGATAACCTTTTTCATCATCGCTAGACCCCCTGGCGCTCGGTGAATTCCAACCGGGGTTGGCCCGCTGAGCGCCTGTCCAACTACCGTATTACTACTATCATGACTGCAAGGCTTGTCTCGATTGGCATGGGCATGCAATGCAATCCCTGAGCCTCTTTTCCATTTCTTTCTCTCTCTCTCTCTGCTTCTCTCTGTTCCTTTCTTGTATTTTTGACATTACTACATTTTGCACTGTCTACTGCATATTTCTTTTATCCATCAACCGCCCTCTTTCTATACAGTCTCAACAATATATATCTCTAGCTGACTATCTTTCTTGCAGGCCTATCTATAAAATATTCATCTACCTATCATTCCGTTCTACATTCTCTCTCTATCTCTCTCATTCTTTCTCTTGCCCCTCCCCTCCCCCTCCCCCCTCTCTCTCTCTCTCTCTAGCTCACTTTCCTTCTTGCAGGCATATCTATAATTCATCTACCTATCATTCCGTCCTCTCATTTCGTCTCTTTCTTTCTCCCCCGTTCTCTCTCTCTTACACACTCTCTTCCTCCCCCTCTTTCTCTCTCCCATCTCACCCTCTCAACATTTCACTGTCTTCCATCTGTCACGTCTCCAACAACTCTCTGCATGGTATGAAATGTGTATGCTATCGTCAATGGAGTGTTTACCCACGATAACGGTCGACATAATGATTATTGAAGAGCTGGGTATCTATGTTTACATGCCTAAGTGCACTTGCTTGTAAACATTATCAGGCTGTATTCATTTCCTACGAGAGGTACCAACAATTTGATTGATATAGTTCGTTTAGTTCAAACTATTAAAATTATGCCTCAGTGTCCCTTGTTTCTCTTTCTCTCATTATTTTCTGCCTCGTCTCTCACTTTCTCTCTCTCTCTCTCTCTCTGTGTTTCTTTCCATTATATTATTGTATGAATATGATATACGTTAAGATTTATAAGACATTTTATTTTTTTGTGATTTAACTTTGTAAAGGAAAAGGTATTTACTTGACTAATTTCTTACTCCACCTGTCGAAGTAAAAGATGGTAGAGAGTTAGTCAAGGCCTACATAATACTCTAATTCCAGAGCCACCTCATCACTTTTCTTGCGGTGAAATAATAATCGACTATTATCTCACCTTATGAATGATCGATAATATCATTTTCTCCTTCCAAATCTCGCTCTCTCTTTCTCTTCCCTCTCTTTACCCCTCTCTCTATCCTTCTTCCTCCTCTATCTCCTACTCATCTTCCTCTTTTCCCCTCTTTCCTCTACCTTCTACATTATTTTGACTACAGAGGGCGTTTCCTAGATACGAGTCTGCGTTGAATCTGATGTCCGATATTGGTGATCGCTATGGTCAGATAATCGTTCTTGCCGGAATGACCAAAGCATTGATTCATATGAAGCAACCTGAGAAGGTAATTCAATTTCATCTTAATAAGAAATTCTGCAACCCCACCGCCCCATAATTGTCAAGCTTGTCCCACCGTCTCCTCATACTCCTTCGCCTCCTTTTTTTTCCTCTCCTCCTTCCCCATCTCAACGTATTCCTCCTCCTCGATCCCCCTATTCCTTCCTCTCTCCACACCACCTCCCTCCTGATACTTCTTTCCCTTCTCCCCCATCTCCTCGCGATTTTCCTCTTCATGACTTTGAAATATATTGAATAAATAATAACATCAGATTTAGTGGTGTAAAGCTATGTAAAAACTGTAGTCTGACCATGGACCTAGGTCCACGGTCTGACTAAGCGAAACCTACACTCTAAATTACAGGGATTTAAATTTAAATCTATAGGATTTATTTTTAAATCTTTCATGTACTGTAGGTAGGGACCAATCGATGTGGATTTAAAATTAATCTTCGCTAGGATTAAAAAGTTTTAATCTGTAAAGGATTAAAAAATAAGTTCAAAAGATCGAAAAGTATTCCCGCTCGCATGATGTCACATGTCATGTGACAAAATCTTATCGCCAGGATTGGTCAATTTGCCGTTAATTTTCGGAACTTTTTTAATCTTTTGGGATTGAAAAAAATATATTTGAAACTCGGATTAAGAACCAGTTTAGCAATCTTTTAAGATTAAAAATCAATCTTTATGGATTTAATTTCATTCAAATCCGGCTTAAGATTTAAATTTTAAATCCTTGTAATTTAGAGTGTACCTTTGCTGTTATCACATATCGTTTAGACCAAAACCAGGACCCTGTTTCATAAAACTTAAAACGTTTCACAAATCTGCTTATAGCCAATCAAATGCAAGGATTTCAGTAGCTTATAACAAAGATTGTATCTTATTACTGATAACAGGTTTTATGAAACAGAGGCCTGTTCCATCAAACTGACCATTAAAAGAATGGCATTTTCATGTATTACTTTTCTGCTTCATATCCGTGTGTAAGTTTGATATCAGTGCACGATAAATTTAATTCATTTTTAATTGTTATGTCTTATTTTTCAATCAACAGGCAATAGACTTCTGCAACAAAGCAATGGAAGTCGCAACTAGTATTGGCAATAAGGTAAGTTTAAATCATATCATTTTGTGGAGAAATGACGGTTTAAAAAGCTCATTAAAAATACTTCAAATATTAACATTTTAACATTATTTGTTAGGCCTATATATTTTTGTTGTTATATCATGGATTGCACAATATACCATGGTCCCTATAATTAAGTATTTTTTCGCGTTCCATCCACATTATTAATTATCACAAAAATTACATCAAGTCGCCATTGATAGTAGTCACAAACTGTCATTATTCTGTAAAACCCCCGGGGGGTACCTTTTAACCTTAGGATCTCCCGAGAAAAACCACACTATCAAACAATTTAATATCGGCGATTCAATATGAATAATTAACACAAATAATTAAGGTTCATACAATCGTTTAGGCACACACACAAAATACACACCATTTGTAAATGTCAAAGGGAGCGGGCAACTCTCCTAGACATCAATCGACGGCGAACTCAAGAATAATGATGCTGACGATGGCGACAATGATGGCGATGTTGATGACGAAGACTATGATGATGTTGTTCTGATAGGCCAGAAAAGTGGCTTGTGCTAAAGCATCTTTGATGGCAGCGAATGCGGCGTCGCACGCCGGTGACCAATTTAGTGGTTTTTGAGATCGTTTCGTGTGGTTTCGAAGGAGGTCGGTGAGTAGCCTCTTGTCGATGCCCTAGCGCTGTTGGAGTCTGTAAATTCTGGCGAGCGAAGCGAGCCTGAGAAACCGAAGCGCAAGGGCATCGACAAGAGGCTAGTCGATGAGCGGCATGAGGATGTCAGTGCAGTTTGGTATAAATCGGCGATATAAATTCACCAACCCCTAGAAGCTGTTTCACGGAAGTCCGGAAAGCTACAATCGCAACTTGCGTCCACCTTCGCATGGAGTGGACTTACGGTGCTATGTGTTAACCGAGGGCACGTGCACCTCGATAACCATGATCGGCATTCCACAGGTCTTGACTCGATATTCAAAAAAATTATCTGAGTATGACGACAATATGTAGCATATATTTAGCAGTAATAGCAAGACAATGGAGTATAAAAATATTGAGTAAATGGCAATACACACCGTACTGGCAGCGAAATGGAAAAATGAGTGCCGAAATATGGTAATGCAATCTTCTCCGTGTGATCACGTCGGGGTCACCAATTTGTGGAACTCCCGAGAAAGAACATCACTATCAAACAATCAGATTGTACAATTAACTATCGACGATTTAGAATGAATAATCAACACAAAAAAAAGTACGAAACTCACCTCTAGGTTAATCATCTTCAGCAAAAAGTTCAAAAATGAATAGATCAAACCAAATCAGCATCCACGGCGAAGACAAGAATGATGATGCTGACGATGGCTTCAATGATGGTGATGTTGATGACGAAAACCATGATGACGGCGATGATTCGGGTGATGATGGTGTCGGTGACGATGTTAATGAAACAGTCAATAGACTAATTATATGATGATGTCGATTAAAATAAAGATGATGTGGTGATGACTATGACGATATAGTCAACGAGTCAGCAAAACACAACGGGTGACGACGATTGAAAAGACAGATTTGAGAATACGGAAAGATGAAGATAAAATGATTACTCAATCAATGAGAGATTTTAAACAAAAGTTGCAGTTAGAGTTATCAAAAATAAATCTCGCGAAATACAAGAAGTGGTGCAAGCAAGACCATGGCCAGAGCTGGCGGGGACAAAGTCGTTCGAGTTCTCGGACGAAAATTCGACCGGCGGGATAAACAAAACACAGTAACAGTCTGAGTGTACCGATACAAGAAATAACCGTCTGGTGCTCACGTGGTGAAAAGAGCCCAATGCCCAAAGCACAACAGCGGCGTGATTGGTTGAAAGTAATCTGAAACACGCGTAAACAATTAATATATTAGAATACGCGCTGTTCGTAACAATGGCGAATCTACGTCACAAAAGAATATATTAACGAACCAGACAGAACCGGTTTGAACATGTCTGCAAAGCCAGACAGGCGGAGTGGAAAAATACCACGCAAGGGAAATTAGGTCTCCCAAGTCGCCATTTTGAAAATGGAAAAGCAATACATTTACATGTTAAACATGTACGTACGAATCAATGCATATAACTTGTAAAAAGTTACTACCCATGCTAAAGTAATGAACAATTTAAGCAAAAGCGTTTAAAAAACGTGACATTTGGTCACTTCAATTCTCATCTATTAATATTTCAGTTGTGCATGCTGAGGTCTAAATTGACATTGATAACACGATTTGATAATTATATTTTATTTGTGTTGTAGATGTGCATGCTGCGATCGAACTGGACCCTTCATACGCTGTACAGAGCCATTGGAGATATGACGTCATCGCAGCAACATGCTTGCAAGTTTGACCAATACCTACAAGAGATGGAGCTCTACTGTGGTGTATGCCACGAGGTTATGGGCAACAGAGAGAACAGTCTCAATAGTCTCATGTGCTTCCACATATTTCATTCAAGGTTTGTTGGAAGGTTGTGTCCGCAGGGGAGGGGTGGGGATGAGGATGTGAGCTGTTGGGGGGGGGGGGGTGAGGATGTGAGCTGTTGGATGCCTGGGAGGGGCTCTACTGTGGTGTATGCCAAGAGGTGCTGGGCAACAAAGAGAACAGTCTCACTAGTCTCATTTGCTTCCACATATTTCATTCAAGGTTTGTAGGGGTGGTTGTGGGGGGGGGGGGCGGGCCGGGGGTCAAGCTCACTATCCATAATGACCGTTTGTCATACAAGGACCCCCCCCCCCCTCCCCACGGGTACGCATTATGCATGTTCCCTCCTTTTGAAAACACCCCCTAAGTCCAGTGTGCAAAACGGGCTTTTTGGTACTACGAACCGGACTTTGGTGCGTGAAAAGTAATAAGGACCGCTATCCAGAGCGCTTTACAAAATGAATAGGACCCTTTATGAATACCGGTCCTTATAAAAAGTGAGCAAACCATAGACAATAGACCTCGCTATTCATAAGGACCACTATTCATGAATAAGGACCCCTATCCATTATGTGCGACTAAATGAAAAGCTCTCCTTTATGAATAGCGAGCAGACCCCGTTTAGGGTGAGGAGGTGAATGAGGACGTGAGTTGTGGAAGGGGAGGGAAGGGGAGGGGCGATTGGGATGTTATAGTATTTTGTTCTTTAGGGTGGTGATGATAGTGATGGCAGTATTAAACTATTGGTAGTAGTCATGATTAAGAAGGGCTTGCTAGTTGTTATGAGAATGTAGATGCTGCTGATGAATGTGCTGTTGTTGTTGGTGGTGATGATAATGGTGGTGGTTGCGATAGTGATGGTTATGATCTCATTTTTACGTATATGTTACAAGTGGTATTGTTTTGTTGCAACAGCTCTATTATTATCACTTAACCATGAAATTCTAACAAGTCGTTTCTTTTTTCTTTTGATTCTGTCTCTGATGGCATTCTACAGGTGCGTGGAGAACAGCACGTTCAAGACGAGAGGCTGTCCGAACTGCAAGAAGACGTCCCACCTCTCATCCCCAGTACCAGTATAGCATCATCCAACAGGAGTCCGCACCTCTTAGAGGGGTGTAAAGTTCACCCCACGCCCCCCCCCCACACACACCCTCTTCCATCACCATCACTTCTACCACCATCTCTTATTAAACTGTGTTAGCAATCGTCACTCTGGTGGATCTATTGAAGAAGACCTCCCATCTTTCTTCCCCGGTACCACTGTAGCATCATCCGACACCCCAGCATTCCCTCAGAGGGGTGTAACGTTGACCCCCTCATCTAAGACCACCACCATCACTACCACCACTCCTTGATCATCCCTGAACTGCGTTAGCACTCATCTTTTTAGTGGGAATTGTGATCCACCAATGGTGTGCTCTTACAGGAGGTGGCTTCGAAATGCATTTTAGCTAAAGATGATTGAGAAATTTAAGTAAAGATAAAAGATTGCATTATTGTTGGAAGTATATTGACTCTAATGTATGCCTTGAAAACAAATGGGAATAAATACAATAATGCAATGATGATCAAAATGTTCGTGATAATTTGTGGGAACATCACAAAATGATTTACAAAGTCAATGAGCACATTATCCTGGCGTTTGCTCCTTTTGCCATTATCGGCTCAAATGTCATAAGAACGAATTGCACAATGTTACTGCATTTATGAATATGCTTGCGAGTCTGGGGGAGGGTGTAGGAGCATCGTACCAAAAATTATAAAAGAACTTAGAATTCAGCTTGATTGTACCTTTACCCGTCAGATATGATACTTATTATTGTACGCATTTCGTAAAGGCGTATTTGCACGATGCATAAACCTATGCTACTGAATATTTTTGCCGTCGTTTAAATTGTAAATAGACAAAGCGATATTTACATTTTATTTACATTTGTTTGATATGACTTGTAAAATAAAGCTATGTATTTAGTGTAAATCATGAGAACATATTTTATACGCAATTATTGTACTACTACTACTGTTATTATTATGCAAAGTATTATCGAAAGTGCTATGTACAAAAAAGAAATAAGCTAGATCATCTATAAGGTGACATAAAATTAATGTACGCGTAATGTTGCTTATAGCTAGACATGATGTAGTATTGAGGCTTTATGCCATGTTTAACTTTTTCAGCACAATATTTATTTCTCGGGCCGAATTGATCACACAATGTACTTCAAATTGGCGACAAAAACACTGTTCTTTTATTGCTTTATACATTGTTAAAATAAAACTGAAATAACTCTGAAATCAATAAAAATGGGCGAGAATGTCGCTTAAAAAATTGTGGAAAATGGCAAATTTTTGGTCGGAAAACAATAACATTGATTCTCTCAACGTGTTACTGATTTAGGGATTTTAACCCTAATAAGGCCGGAGGGAGGGGGGGCCATTATAGCCCCCCCTCCACGATTTTTCTCATTGTTCGAGAACGCATATGGATGGCGCCTCGCCGCTCGCTGACTTTTTTCTTTAGAGTCTTGCGCATCTTTAAAAAAAAAAAAAAAAAATCGGACCTATAGTTACAAGGTCACGTGACCTTTTGTCTTTGCATGTCAGCCCGAAAATCGCTCATTTTTGTGATTTGTGTACAAAACATATGGAAATGTCATTTTTCCTAAAAATAGATCAAACATTGGTTATTGGGTCTTGTTTAAAGTTTAGGTGGTTGTTTTAGGAGTCAAAATAGTTGAATTGTAGGAAGAAATGAAAAAAAAAAAAAAACAATAACATAAATAAGTTAAAAAAACAATGAAATACATAAGAAATTATCAAAACAAGAGATAACATAAGGAATAAGCTGGCTCTTCCAATTTTTTTTGTCATATTATTGTTCCAAATGGTCTAATGAATATATGTAGTGAAAAAGAATGCTTAAATATGAATAATATATGATTTATGGGTAAAAATGTGATTTTATGACATTATTTGCATAAATTACCATAAATATGCAAATTAGTGATTTTTTTCAAAAAATTGAAATTATCATATTGTTCTATACACTTCACTTGACATGCGTGCAAATTTTTGCGGAGATCGGCCGTTTCACGGCCGAGATCTTAGGGGGGGGGGCCATAATGGCCCCCCCCCCCCCCCCCCGGCCGTAGTAAGACTTCAAATAGCCCGGCCTTATTAGGGTTAAAGCGAATTTTTCTCTATAAAGTCCTGGCATGAAACGCATTATGGTAGTGAAATATAAAAGAAATGGATGCAGTGTATGCAGAAACTGTTGTACTTTCTACTCAAGCGTCTAGCATATTTTATAAATCAAATATAGAACCAAACTTTGAACTTGTTATTGATAACAACTTTTATGAAGTGGGGTCTGGAGCCCTATCGTTTTAGTGTTATCAATACTGTTGCTATGTTTTCATAGGCTTCAATGTCGTCGATAAAAATGCGGTTCTTTATTTTTTCCCGCTTGACTATGTTGTCGAGAATACTTCAAACGTAAGAACAGGCAGTAATCTAAGTCATGTATTTTCCTCTCTTTCGTGTATTTAAAGTTGCTATTTTTGTTCTTTCTTGTATGCCTTGTCTCCACGTTTTACAAACAATATGTTTTTCTTCTGTAGGACGTACGTATTTTATCTTTAAAAAAGTGTATTTTTTCTTTAGATTATATCATTTCAGTATTGGCATGATTACAAACTCGCACCACTCACGACCTCGCACTTATAAGTTCAGGTTTTCTTGTTTTTCACTACGCATGTACACGCCCGCCGTTGGGCTGTTTTTGTAAAACTTATCATTTGTATTCAATGTTGTGTCAAAGCTTGCATGTTTATATTATTATCAAAGACGAAGGAAATGATAAGGCGGATATCTGAAATGGGGAAGGAAAATGATAAGTGTTGTTTTTATAAAAGCCATAAGCTCACTCTAATAAGCCGTTTTCGTAATGTAACCAAATTTATACCTCGATACGAATTATTTAATTAATCTGTTACTTATAGTATTTCAAAAGTCAGAATGCACATTTCATATATTTCGTATTGCGAGGTAGGGCAATCCATAATATTTGTCCTACCTAGCTACAACTAATGTTTGCTATTTGAATACTGACTATTGAGATACATTTATTCGTATAATTCGTACCGAAGCGCGTCAGAAAGGCATATTCTTAAATGTGGTTACATTACAAAAAGGGCTTATTGGCAAACCTCTACTGTTTACTTTTAACATTTGATTCTTATTTTGTTATCATTGTTATTCTTGTTATTCTTATTATAACTAGGGGAGGGGTGCGGAGAACTATTGTTTTCAAAACTTCTTTTCGTCGTAACAAGAATATTGTAGCCTGTTTCATGACACAGTCCCCACAACGTCTTCGGTTTGTTAAGAATACATGAATAACACGATCGCAAATACTTCTGACAAAATCCAGTTTGCAGCATTTTCAATACCATGTTGTGTATACTATACAGTGCGTCCCAGAAAAAACGAAACCGAGAAGTATCGATGCTTTATCATAACTTAATCGCAACCATAATTAATGAATGATACATATTTGGAAAGCTTAGAGTCTCCTCTTTCATGTGATGCTACTCAGATAATGCATATTTCAGGCATAAGTGATTCAAAGCAATTTGAAGGAAGGAAACCCAAAAGACATTTGGCGGGCGGTATCTGAATTTCGAAGAAAAAATCACATTTCTAGAAAGTTGAGTTTCTGCCCTTTCATTATGACACTTCAATCAGGAAAAATGAGCCAGGAATGACAAAGTTCTGTTTGTTTGAAGTAGTGCTTGCGTTTCCATAATTTTATTAAACGAATTCGTTTTCACTGGCCGCCTGCCGTATCAATAAACGAAATTAACAAAAGACTTAACTCCGTTTCGTTTACAATCAGCCGTAGACGAGAGTCTTCATGCATGGCTGATTGTCAACGAAACGGAGTTAAGTCTTTTGTCAAATCTGCTTTTTGCTACGGCAGGCACCCAGTGAAAACGAATTCGTTTGTTAAAATTATGAAAATGTAAGGGCTATTTCAAACAAACAGAACTTTGTCATTCATCGCTCATTTTTCCTGATTAAGGTGTCATATGAAAGGGCAGAAACTCAACTTTCTAGAAATGTGAATTTTTCTTCAAAATTCAGATACCGCCCGCCAAATGTCTTTTTGGTTTCCTTCCTTCAAATTGCTTTCATTCACTCATGCGTGAAATATGCATTATCTGAGTAGCATCACATGAAAGAGGAGACTCTAAGCTTTCCATATATGTATCATTCATTAATTATGGTTGCGATTAAGTTATGATAAAACATCGATACTTCTCGGTTTCGTTTTTTCTGGGACGCACTGTATAGTATTCAAGGAATTTCTTCCTACCGAGTACCAATTCACCAGGGTGGAGAGTGGCACACGCATATTAATATCTTGCCAAAGGACGTCAGTGCCACGACGGGACTCGAATCACGAACCGTGTGATCCACAATCCGGTGACTTGTCCACTGGACCACGACACTTCTACATAATGATGGACTTGGCCATTAAACTTGCCTTATGTCGATTTATCATAGGTATTTGCGATCGTGTTTAATTCATAGCGCCTATAAACGACAATTTGTTTTTATAATTATTTAAATATGTATGAGATAAGTATATGTCATGGATTAGAGAAGGATGATTCTATCCGAGGAGTGAAATACTGAATGGATTTCTTTGAACAAAATGTCATATCTTGCCAAATTTATAATTGAGCGATTGGAGAAGAGGTCTATATATTTTTGTGCACCGTTTTGCTAATGCAGTTTATGTATCAAGAATTATATATGTATTTTTATTTGCGCTTTGCTAGTTGCCAATTAAGACACTAATTAATAAACAATGTGTAGAAAATACAAATACGACCGATAATGATAGATAATTCAATTATCAAAATCGATTAGTCATTAACTGAGGAATGCATTTTATAGATGTTATATTATATTTCTGCTTTCATGGTTTTTAGTGCATAACCACGATAATAAACAGAAATCTGGTCTGAAACGTGAAAATTAATTCATTGGTTCCGAGACTGATTTTCTTGAAGTAAACTTCCTTCAAAACATCTAATAATTCTGATGCCAGGTTTTTAATATCGACTGGATTGAATCCGATTTCAAATGGCACTCTAATTATTTCGAATCTTACTCTACTAATTGCAAAACTGTTTGATATTGCATAATAACATGGCTAGATTCCTAAATCAAATTCTTTAATTCTTTAATTCTTTATGCATAATTTATTGCGGAATCTTTGCAATGCTAACATGATTTTGGCCTGCTGCGCCGATGTGAAACGCTACCTATTGCGTAATAATTTATTGTCATCCATTTTCCGCCAATATGTCTCTATGGATACCGTAGTTGTACCCGATTGAAAACGTACTACCATGTCCGATTGTCGGTTCCGACGCAAAATTAATTATTTTTGTTTGTACCATAGGTATTATGATGTACTTGTATTATTTATTTGTAACTCGTTGCCAAGGATTGGCATTTGTAAATCTCACTGAAAATACGATTCAACAGCACAATGTCGTTAAGAATTAATAAATTGAATACTGTAAAACAATAATGGATTTATGTAGCTTGTCATTTATTATGCGTCATTGCTCTGCATAAAATTGATTCTGGGCAGCAGGGCTACGGCCTAGGAGAGCGATAGCCCTCGCGAACGACAGCGAACGAGACTGACAGCCCATTGGACCGACAATGTCAGTCGGTCCGTGGTCATTTTCAAAAGTTCTCTAGGGGTTCTCGAGATGGATATATCGGTTTGGCGGACCTTTTCGAAACTTCTCTGAGGTCATACTAGAGACCGGCCTGTTCGGTCTTGTTGGCTTTCGTTCTAGTGGGCTGTCCGGTCTGATAGGGTGTCTCCGGACATAAACTATTGATAATCAGCTCAATTACCAATGAAGTGGGGGTCATCATGATTATTGGCGATTATCCTCAAAGGTAACATCAACACGGCAATCACTTTTTTATTTTGGAGGGGGGGCATTGTCCTCAAGGAAGCAGAACAAATAATCGAAGACAGACAATAGTTATAATGGCTTTGCGTGGACGTGGTAATCTGCAGGCAAAATCAATGGGGGCAATTTACCCTATATCATCAGCAACAGCGGTTGTTGAGTACATGTCTGTCCACAATAAAATGACACAGACTCGTCTATGCTGGACTTGCTGCAGGCTGCTGTCACTTTTTGTACATGTTTGGTTGCAACACTTCAACCACACACTCTACAATTGTTCTAGTGCTTTGCAGATTGTTGTCGGTCTTCATACATTTTTGCCTGCAACATAACCGTTAGCGGCAAGAAACACGTCTCTTCTGGTTCTGCCGAGTTTCGTCTGTTTGAATGCTTGCATGCAACACAATGACAACAAAACTTCATCTGATGGTGTAGTAAATAGATTGTTTTCAGTCCATTTTGTCTGCAACATGGCAGCAACGGACCCTTCTCTCCTCAAGACGTAGTTTGCTGCCAGGTAGTCTTTGCACATGTCTTTCTTGTAACTTGGCGCCAACAAACCTTTTTCATCCGATAACACTGAAGACTGTTGTTAGTCTTTGTGCCTACTATACAAACTATTCTCTGGAAATGGTTGGTGTAAAGTATGCTCAATCTTTGAACATGTCTGTCTGCACTCTGCAACAAGATGGCATAAAACTCTACTCTTCTGACAATATTACACTGTTCTAACATTCTTTGTACATCAGTCTGTCAGCAGCGCGATATCAAGAATAAAAGTTGCCAGTGTTTGTCCCCTGTTTGTCTGCCACACGACGGCAACAAACTCGTCTCTCTACAATACTTTGTTGAAAGGTATACTCATTCTTTGAACATGTTTGTCTGCAACATGACGGAAACAAACTCGTCTCTGCTGAGAGTGTTGTCGCCACTGTTGCTGGCCTCTTCGATCATCTCTTTGATCATACTGTCGCTGACTTTGACCCCGACTTCCTTAGCAACCAACTTGAGGTCATCGGTTGTCAAGCATCCCTTCCTTCCTGTTTAAAGGATTAGAAGACATCAATGAAAAAGAAAAAGAGGTATGGACTTGATATATATATACATTAAACATGTATTGTTTTGTATTTATTAAACTTTATTGATGTACATCAATATTCTGTTAATAAGATAAACAATGAATTAAACAATATTATTTTGCAGAGTTTTTTTGAAAATTTCACTCTCTCTCTCTGTCATTGTTCATGTCTTTGTCTGATATGTTGATATTTCCATGTGTCTCTTGATACTGTATAATCTCTTATTCCTGGGCCCCCGTCTTGCGAATAATCCAAATCAATCGCAAGTCCTCCAATCAATCGCAAATGTGGAGTCTCCTATCTCTTATCATATTGCTCCGTTTGTCTCATTTTCGCTCGCTGGAACATGGCCAGCACAAACCACTAACCTCTACCTCTACTAAAAGGCTGTATTGTCTGACCGTTCATGAATATTCATGTATTTGCTTACCTCAGCAAAATGTTTGCTTTTACTAAATGGAAAAATGACGATGGGGGGGTTGGATGAAATGGACATAATGAACCAAGCAGAAGTGATCTATGATAATTCATGCTTCTTATCCTTCGTGTGCTTGACCTATATTCTTAAAATCGCTTGGCAAACTGAGTCCAAAGTTCGACATGTTTCACATGTGTATTATAGGCAATGACGAGCTTGCAACCTATTTTGATCAAATTACGGTGGGTGAACTTTCAAAAGTCAATGGGACATGAGGGTTCCAATGAAAGAGCTAGTGATAACGTACGTCGGGGTGGATGTGCTTGTCGTTTAAACAAAAAAAAATGAATTTTTAACGATTTTTTGTTGGGTAAAACTCCAAAGGCTAACATGTTAGGCTGCTGACTCTGACGATAGGGGGCGTTGTGAAATGAGACTAAACGGAGCTCTATATATGGTACATATCTGCGATTGATTTTAATCGCAAATAAGTTCCGATTGGTTACAACTCTTTGTAAGACGGGGCCTGATGTATTCTTGTTTCCATCTCGAGCATGTCTAGCTCCCCTGTCCTGCGCTCGCTTCCCTTCCAAATACATCCTCAAATCACAAACCCTTCTCATCATTCTCGCTCATCACTCTAGGACCCCTATAAATAAAAAAAATAAAAAAAGTGTTCATGCTGGTAAGGGTGGACCATCCCACAATTGGTAAATAAATGGATGAAATCATTAGATCAATAAATAAAATAAAATCATACCGACTTCATCTTTGCTTACCGTAGTCCATCATGTCGAAGCCCTGATGTATCTCACCGTAGATATCCCTTGAGTCGCCCTGTCGATGAGCGACCAGCTCAACGAAGTCCGAGAAACTCACTTCACTGTCGTCGCCATGCCGATAAGAAATAAAGAAAAACAAAAATCCGTCAACCGGGTATAAGAAGTGATCTTACTTTTATAGGCCTCACAGAATATAAGACCAATCGGACACAGGAAGCTCCTGTTAATAAATCTACACAGGTTTAAATAACGGAATTCCACTTGGAATCAACTTACAAACACAGTTAAATTGAATTTACTTTGAATAGAATTTGTTCACCAATTAAAAAAACCCTTGCAAAGGTCAATGAATACAATACAATATTTCCTCACAGATATGGATTAGACAATAAAATGGAAAATACAAGGATACAACAGAGTGGTTGGATTATCAAAAAGTTACAGAATATTATCGACAGATGAACCTATCTATGAAATGCAGAAACTAACACAAAAAAAGAGAGACAAAGAAATAATTAAGTAATAATTGCACACATAAAAAAGTGCGTTTGTCAAATTCGATTAGTTAGCTATTGCTGCTGTTGCTATTTGTCTATGCCATAGCATAGCAAGCAATCAATTATTAAGGCTTCTAAATTAAAATAAAACTACCACCTTTAAGATTGAAAATATTTGTGTTACTTACCCTATTCTTCGGCCAATGTCCGCTGAAAACAAAAGGAGGATAATTGATTGTTTACAGGTGGATAAACGAAGAAATAAAAGGCAAATCATTTTTACTTTTGTATTGACATTAGCGAGAGATCCAACAGTTTGTAATGGATTGAGTTTGCGTCCTCCCCTCTTTAGATAATATTGTATTCGCTCATATCTTGAGTGATATTCATCATCTATATGTATTCGTTCTTATTTTTTCTTTAATTAGTAGAAAATGTCCAAGGTTTTTAAATGAACTTAGTCGTCATGTTCGCATCGTTATCATTCGGCGTTGTCATTTACCATACGCTTACTACTAACCTCATCATCACCATCATCCTCATTACTATCATCATCATTATCACCATCAACATCATTATTTACATCATCATAATCATCATCATCATCATAATCACCGTCATCACAACCATCATCACCATCATCATTGTCACCATCATAATCATTATCATCACCATCACCATCAATATCATAATCATCATCATCATTATCATCACTATCGCCATCATCATCATCATCATCACCATCATTATCATCATCATCATCATTGTAGTCAACATAAACAATAGTCTTCATCATCATTATCTTCACTATCACCATCATCATCATCATCATCACCATCATTATCATCATCATCATCATTGTAGTCAACATAAACAATAGTCTTCATCATCATTATCTTCACTATCACCATCATCATCATTACCATCACTAACATCATCATCATCATCATTGTAGTCAACATAAACAATAGTCTTCATCATCATTATCTTCACTATCACCATCATCATCATTACCATCACTAACATCATCATCATCATCATTGTAGTCAACATAAACAATAGTCTTCATCATCATTATCTTCACTATCACCATCATCATCATTACCATCACTAACATCACTGTCATCATAATAATGAACATCGTCATCATGACAATGATAATAATCATCATCCTAATAATCATCGTAATCACTATAATAATTATCTTAATCACTATCATAATCATCGTAATCACTATCATAATCATCATCATCACCATCATCACCATCATCACCATCACCATCATCATCATCACCATCATCATCATCATAATCATCATCGATATCATAACAAGATTGTCATTACAAACATTCTGAAAGCTTACCTATCGCTTCATCTATTTGCTCATGAGAAAGTTTAAACCCAAGAACTCTCAACGCCCTCCGGAGATCGAAAGCATCGATGTATCTATTTAACGGAGAGGGGAATAATAGTTGAGCGACAATGATAACAGATATTATGATAGTATTGTCAAAGGCCTATTCTATTCAATAAGAAGTTATTAAAACAAATTATTGGTTCTGATTTTTTCAAGATTCAAGTTTATTGTCCATTATAACAACACAGACATTTGTTTAAATTCGTGTTATTTGCAATATGAAAGTCAATATAGACAAAAAATTGATATCGTGTGCTGAGAGTCAGGACTCAAGAGAGTATATTTAGCCCCACTGTACTACTTGTAGCTACTTGCTCCCTATATAGAAAACAATGCCTAATCGGTTATTGGTCCCCCATGATCCTCTTTTTCTTATGTTAATTGAGAGAAGTAGGTTCTAATAGAGAAGAAAATTGAGAGAAACAGGTCAGTGAAAGATTAGAAAAACCGATTAGAAGTAAGAAACCTGATTATTGTTGTTACACTTCTTAGGCTTCAGGCCTACTGGTGATGAGTATATGGACATTTATCATAAAATACAATGGTCACGACAGGGGGGCGTTTCAAAAAACTTGTCATCAGTGACAAATGACAGTTTTTGTTATAAGCTACTGAAATCCTGTAAGCAGATTTGTCACTGATTTTTGTCATTTGTCATTGAAAAAATGCTTTGTGAAACGGGCCCCAGGTAAGTAGATTTCTTATTTCTCCATTGGTTATTTACCCCTTCCTGTCTTTATCAAACGTGTCATACACCATCCTCAGATCACGGAGCTCCTGCGCGGTGAACTGAGACGTGAGGGCGGGGTCTATCTCGGCCACGTGATCTCTCCGTTGCTCCAATGAGTGAAGGAGACTGCTGGCCACGCCCAGTCGCCCGAGGGAGGAGGCGGATGATGATGGTGCGGCCATTTTGAATGAGGCGCCGTTTGGAAATGAAGTTGAACCTCGCGGACCAACCCCTGAAGACATCTGGGGGAAAACAGATTTCTGTTGACACTAATCTGTGCGTTCGTTGGTCATTTTGTTTGTTTGTTTGTTTGTTTACCTGTCTGTCTTGTCTGTTTTTGCTTGCTTGTTGGTTGGAAAATGTTTGGCAAAGCTGTTGTAAAAAATGTGGTTCAACAGCCATCCCCAACTCCATTACAAATGGTAGCAATGACTTTCGATTTACATTCAGCAAATCATTTTAGTAAAAGGAAACTTTATGTTTGAAAGTGGTTTAAAATATCGAAGGCATTAATGAGAGCGATTTTTCTAGATTACGGTAAAACTGATGCATTTCATTATACTTTCAGATAAGACTGAACCAGATTTTGAGTTCATTTCTCACATCATTATCACTGTTTTTGATACATGATTCTCATGTCAAATTCTTGTTTTATTTTTGTTCATGACAAATCAATACCGGATCGAAGTGAACAAGAATGGATTAAAATCAATATAAAATGTATAATGCAGATATGGGTGCTCTTTTTTGCCCCAATGGAAAAACGTAATCTAGTGTAATTGTAAACTCATTCAAATATAATGTCACATTTTAGAATCCGTCTTAAGTCCAGTTACAATAACAACTTGTATTAATAGGATTATAATATGATGAGGTGTATATACTCTGTGAAATTCTTGTCCAATTAGGTCTATAAATGTTGGTTGCTAGGCTTCATGGTTACTGTTTGTCTATTAGAATGTCGTCAACTTCCTGAAGATATTGTAACCCAATATTTTACATTAAATTTATGCTGTCATAAATATATACAAGCAGATATCGCCTGTCACTAATAAAATAGAACATCGGTTGATATATTGTTATGTATGATTATATTCTTTATAGCTAATTAACATGCAAAAGAGCTACAATTAAAAAAATGTCGGCCTACCTTTTTATCGATGACTGTGCCTAGAGATTGCAGAAAAGAGTGAACGTTTTTGTTTTTCTTCTTCAATTTATAGTCGTGTAGAGTTGATTATTCCAGACTGCAGACAATTGCCGACGTCCAAAGTTCACGAAAACACTCGATACATCTCGACGGTGATAATTATCGCCACAATAGCAACAGCGTTGTTTCCAAAAGTGGAGAAAGCCTGCACAGATTTTAGAATTTCTCCTCTGTGCATTGATTAAAATCTTGAGACAATTTCGTCTGTTTAGCCGCGAATTAAATCTAAGCGGTATTTTATTAACATGCACATCGACACAATGCATACAATTATGTCAAAAACATTGAACGACGCTAGCTTGAAACAGGTGTATAGTGTAATTAACCAGACGTCTTGTAATTATTGTTGCCACCCGCAGTACACACTGACAGTGCATTAGCTGCAAGACGTACACTCGTACGCTTTGGGGTTGTATTTGTACGCCTTAGGCTGTTGTCTGAGATAGAGTATTTGATTAAAAGATAATTATTTGCTTTTACGGTGGTGGAGCTTTATGTTTGGGCGATAGCCACTATTCACGATGCTACTTCTTGGTCTTTCGTCTATATTTCACTAATATTTTTTTGATAATTATGTCATCTTCTCAGACTTTAACCTATCTTTGTCAATATGGTTATATCACATTTCGTGTCTCTGGATTTTTCTTTCTTTCTTATATTAACACACCCTCTTTAAATATTCCCTTCCGTCTTCTATTGTTACTCTTTTTTTTAAACGTTGCTCTCTCGCTTTTGCTTTTCTTTCTGTTTGGGGGAGGAAAATTATTTTATCTTCTATTGTTCGTCCGTTTTTTTTCTCTGTTTTAATCTGCTGAACTTGTTGGGTGATTCCTTTAAAGATTGAAATAAGCAGTTCGGTACTTGTATTTTTTGAAAATTAATTACTAAAACAATCTGTTATTATGATACGCGCATCGTTCTTCACATTAGACATGTGTTGAAGAGAGAGAGAGAGAGAGAGAGAGAGAGAGAGAGAGAGAGAGAGAGAGAAGCTTTGCTAGCTCAAGCTACCATCTTACCAACGATGACACTTCAATATTTGATCAACTCGGAAAATATTTGCACTTCGTCCTTTTCTCAACTTTATTGTTATCCGTCTCTCCTACACAAATAGAAATTGAGATGTGTTCTTAAGATGACCCCATTGTTGTGCGCTAATGGTGCGTCACTGTTTTACAAAGAGGTTACAGGCCTCTTTCCATTCAATACATGAAACATGAAATCAGATATATCCTGGTACAGAGAGAGAGAGAGAGAGGGGGGGGGGAGGGAGAGAAAGAAAGAGAGAGAGAGTGTGTGTATGTGAGAGAGGGAGAGAGAGAGAGACAGGGGCGGATCCAGCCGGCGGCAGGGGAGGGGGCCCAATTCGTGAGAAAATATTAAGCGGCGAAATAGCCGGCCGATACTTCACTCAGTGAGAGGGGGGGGGGGGGGGGGTAGTGAGCACTAATTTCTGTTGGGGGGGCCTCGAAAATGTGTAAAATCGCACCCTTTATCTCCTCTTTTCCTTTTTCTTTCCCTTTCCTTCCTTCTCTCTTATTTTGTGATGGGGGGGGGGGGGAGTAACAGCTGGCAGGCAAAGCCCTTTCGCCCCCCTTTTTCTTTTCTTCTTCCTCTTCTCTCTTTCCCTTTCTCTCCTCTTTCCCTTTCCTTTCTTTTCCTTCTCTCTCTCTCTCTTTTTTTTGCCGGGGGGGGGGGGGGGCAAGGCCCACTCGCCCTCTGGATCCGCGCCTGTATTGCGGGAGGTACAACAGTATACATGTACCTTTAGCCAGACGGCCCTATACATATCCATAATTTTATTAAACGAATTCATTTTCACTTGCTGCCTGCAATAGCAACCAGGGGCGGCGCCACAGTGGGGGGGGGTGCGGCCGCCCCTATCATTTTGAAAAAAGGGAAGAGGAAGTGAAGGAGAAAGAGGAAAACGAGAAGGAAATGGAAACGAAAAGAAGGAGAAGAAAAGAAAAGGAATTGGACGAGAAGGAGGAAGGCCAGGAGAAAGAGAACTATAAAATGTAAATTATGACGAAAGGGAGGGCGGGGGAGAGGGGAAAAAATAAAGATAGAGAAAATAAAGAAAAAGAAAAAGAGAGTAAAAGCAAGCCAAATCAGACAAACAGATTTTACTAATAGACGCGTCATTATTACATTCACATTACCGGAAGTTCAAACATTGGTTTACAATGAAAATCCTTTCACCAACTGAAAAAATAATCAAATTAATTCCTTTTATCTCCTAAATCTTATGGCTGATTGTTCAATGGAAACGACAAATTCATCTATAACAACCCTTCTGAAAAATTATGGTGACACTGAAAGAGAAGAATCAAAGTTTTACAAATACGTGTCATTTATTAATTATAATTGTGATTAAGTTATGATAAAACATCGATAATTCTCGGTTTCGTTTTTTCTGGGACGCACTGTACAAATATGAGTGTATAAAATGATATTTTATAATCTATTCGCAATCAAACTATAAACAGAGCAGTTTTTAAGTTACTGTATAGTACAAATTCTTTTTTTCAATCTTTTTTCTGTTTATTCCTTTTTTTACAAAATATACACTATTAAAACCTGAACAATCTCGATTTCTTTTAATATTAGAAAAATGTATACATGCAAACATAACCTGAACAAGCTAAATGTAGTCAGATGACTTTTCCTTCTAAATAGCACGTGATTAAAAACAAGATTTGATTTTTGTTTCCAACAAGATAATATACACAATAAAAACCTGACTGTTCTAAACTTAATAGTCCTTAGTCATTATATAATTATGAGTGTCATTAAGCAGATTTTGAATTTCCTTAACAGAGTAATGTATGCAGACAAAACCTAGACAACATACACGTACAATATCTTATCATTAACAGGCGCGGATACAGGGTGGGGGGGGGGGGGGGCAGCGGACCCTCCCCCCCCCCCCCCCCCGGCCCCAAAAAAGGGAAACAAAAATAATTGTGACTACAAATTTTCTTTTGTTTAGCTCAAGAGGGGGGGGGGGGGGTGGTGTTGAGCGAAATATCGGCCGGCACGATTTTCAAATTTCAGCACACTAAATTTCAAATTGATTTCAAATTTGGGCCTCCCCGAGTCTCCCCCCCCCCCTAAGAAATCCTGGATCCGCACCTGGTCATTAAAAGCCTAAATCAATGTGTAAGATGTCACATAGAATGTGGAAACTCAAAAATATTGTTTGTCACGACAAAATAATACAAACCAACACATATACAAAGTCATGTAGACAAAAACAAACATAAATAAACGAAAAAAAAAAGCAAACAAAAAGCCTCACACACATCACTACAAAACACATATATATATCGATGGAGACACCAGGGCCCCGTCTTACAAAGACTTGCGATTGATCCAAATCAATCGCAAGTCCTCCAATCAATCGCAAGTTTGCAGTCTCCTATCTCTTATGTACATAGTTTTGATTGATATCAATCGCAAGTTGAGATTGGTATCAACTCTTTGTAAGACGGGGCCCAGATCTCCCCGCCCTCGCACCCTCCCCTCAAAATATGAATGAAAATAAATAGAAATATAAAATGAAATGTTTAGCGTCTTCAATGTTTTCAACTATATAGATGACAATTACACACAAAGGGGTTAGTTGTTTGTTCCTGGTCTTGCTTTTCCCCCCTTTTCAGGTTTTAACTGTCTCATTGCTATCTCTTATTATTACATATGTATTTATTTACAAGAGAGTATTACGTTATGCTGGGAGTTCGAGGCCAACATTTTATAATAGCATTTTCTTCTTGTACGGAGGATCATTAGTTCTTCTGTTTTCCATGTATATATATCATTCAATTTTGAAAATCCTCCGTCAGGGTAAATCTCAATCCAAAAATAACTATGTGAACCCCGTAGAAGATATGAAATATACGAATTTTTGAATTTTAGCCTTTGTCAAGTTTGTCAAATTTAATCAAATCCAACGTTGGTATTCTTAAATATATATTTAAAGTTAAGGGCTTTAATTGAGGTGAAGGACTAACAGATAGGTATAAAATGTTAAAATATTACTAATTATTAATATATAACAATTTAAATTAGGCCATATCATGTCATAGCTTTTAAAATGTGTTTCAGGAAAGAGAACATTCTTTAAAGACCGTCAATACTACTGGGCCAGAAGGGATTAGACCGCACAGCGAGGTCACTGACAGGTGGCTATCTCATTAACTCAGCTCTCAACTAACATAAGAAAAAGTGGATCATGGAGGACCAACGGGTACCGATTTGGGAAGTTTTCTATATAGAGGGAGCAAGTAGCTACAAGTAGGACAGTGGGGCTTTAACTCAGATTAAATGTTTGTAAAACATATCTAACGATTTCCAATTCAATAATAAGGCATGCGAAATTGTAGGCTAATCTGCTCCGGCATTCACTTCTTCTCCACTCTCTTCTTTATCTTGCTCTGGTCCCACCTTTTTCTCCCACTTTTTCTTTTTCTTAGCCCACTTCTTCTCTCTCTTTTCCTTATCGGCGTAACCAATCTTCATCCCCATCGCGGAGAGTGCGTACCCTTCCGATGTGTCCAGGCCAGTACCCATCAACTCGGCTTCCACGCCGTCGACAGTCCACGTCAGCTTCGTGTCGAAAGCGAGACCGACGGTGCAGAGGATGACCCCGATCATGTAGTTGGCGCTGCAGATCTCGAATGTGCAGTCGGTGACGATAGTTGGTAATTCGGCGCAATTCATGACGCAGCTCACGTTGGGGCCCACGTACTCGGCCATGACCGTCCCGTCCATGTACTCCTTGGAAACGCTGCCGACTCCAGCCGTTGCCGACACGCAGCTTTCTAAGTTTAACCCGTCTTCGTTGAACGGATCGATCTTGATCCCCACGCTCGGACCTTCCTCTAATTCAAACGAATTAGAATCGTCGTTCTTCTTCGGTTGTTGCGTCACCACCTCCTCATTGTTCTGTGTGAGATGGAGAGAGTTAGATTGAAACGAAATATGTAAGATATAGAAGGAGAGAGCTGTTGAGGTTGAACATTTTGACAAATTGAAAGGGGCATAGGCTAGCTTTGCCCCCCCCCCCCCCCCGCTTAAACAATGCACAATTCCTCTCCGACCACCGAGAATTTGATCTGAACTTGACAAGTATCGATTCCACCCTTGTAAATAAGAATGGAATATTGTCTTTGACACTGCATATATGATTACTATAACTCGTTCATCATCATTACAATTTTATCTGGTAAAAATTGTTAAATCCCCCCAAAATCTTTAATTTCTTAGCTACATATTTTTTCTATTTATTGATTTTCTAAGCATACTTTGTTCAAGTTATATTGTGAAATAGCATTTGAGGAACTAACACTTCAACAAGCTCTGCTTCAAGTTAGTTCCAATTTCCACGTGCTTTTTCTATGATATTTGTCGTTTCATTGCATATTTTTGTTATATAATTATTCATTGCATTATGTTTTGCATGAGAACAAAAATCATTTGAATTGAATTTGAATTGTTACCAAAACTTGATAATTTACTTTTGGATCATCCAGTTCAACATTTCTTGAATGTAATCATGATGATTCACTCTTTTCATTCATTGATTGATTCATTTCATTTCAATGCAATAATGGTTTTGTTCCGATAATCCTTCGCAGGTATAAAGGTAGTCTAGTTCTGGACCCTTTTATTGATTTTTGTTATTCGCCGACTATAAGCGTTAAGCCGAGTGATGGCGCGTCCTTAGTGATGGCGCGATCCCCGAGAACTGGTCGGAAATTACCGAGCGGTTTTTGGGGATAGCGCCGTCACTAAGGATCGCGCCATCACTCGGCTGAACGCTTATCGTCGGCGAATAACAAAAATCAATAAAAGGTTCAAGAACTAGACTACTATAAAGGCTTGGATGCGCATGTTCAAAAAGATTTCTCAATAAAGGCCTATTTCACATTACATTATGTCCTTTACATGATTAACAACTTCATTAAAATGGCATAGATTATTATACTTTAGAATACAATGATTCAGGACTAAATGTATGTAAACATGATAATAGATGATGAATATACTTATTTATGAATGTATTTATTAAAATGTATAAATTTATATATCGTATTCATACATTCTTCATCGCATTATGCACTATGTCGCCCTATGCCTAAAAAATGCAATAGAAAACAAAATACTCAATCAAATATAAACTGTTTAGTGATGCATCATGAAATGTTTCTTCTCCTTCTTTCTCTTCTTCTTCTTCTTCTTCTTTTTCTTCTTCTTTTTTCTTCGTCTTCTGGCTTCTTTTCTTGAGCATTTATCATTTTAATTTAGATTTTAGTCAAAGAACAGCCTCTTATTTTACCCCTTTTGGCAGGGAACTTTATTAATACCAGTAGTCAGGCACAAGCCATAGTATACACATAGCTATTAGGTAGGAATGGTGGGCACGAGCGCCCCCTCCCATCAAATGACAAGAGAGAGAGAGAGAGCGCGCGATATATAGAGAGACAGAGACAGACAGATCAGGAAGAAGAAAAAAAAGCTACAGATCGAGACAGAAACAGAGACAGAGAGAGGGGTGGCGACGAGTGAAAGAGAGAGAAATCATAGAGAAGAAATTGAAAAGAATGAACCAACAAAGAAATCATACAACTCCTTCCGTACCCTATCCCCCACGAACCAATGACAATGTTCTCTCACATTTCTTCAATCTAGTTTGAACGACCCCCCCCCCCCCTCCCCTTATGCTATAAAAGTACCCCAAATTTCCGGCTGGAATCGCGATTTGCCACTGCAAACATATAAATTGTGTTCAAGATACAGAATAATGAATATGTTGACGAAATATAATATGAAAGGGAACCAAAACCTTCATACTAAGTTACTTTTATTGTAAAGTTTAAGATATTTGAATAAAATCAGTGAAAATTTTAACAGAATCTGGTAAGGAATAAGGAAGTTAAAGCTTTCTGAAATGACTAGTCACTAGAGGGCGATATTCAATTCGATGACATCGTTTGTGGACAACTCTCCATGCCTTTTGTACATAATATTTCACAATTCTTTCGATTTCTTCGTATTTATTTGTGTTCTTGATCCGACTTCATAACATGTGAAATAGAATATCATTTTGCATTCTATACCTTGCTTTCAGGAAGTAGATTATCTCAACCACAAGAAAGAAGGAAAAACACAACATTTGATGTACAAAAGGAAATGAAGAGTTGTCCACAAATGATGTCATCAAATTGAATATCGCCCTCTTAATAGTAACTAGTCATTTCAAAAATCTTTAACTGAGATTGTTTATGTTATAATGAGAAGGATGAATTCGACAATAGGTTCGTTTGAGTTTTACGAAAGAAACCCCGTCTGACGTCCGGACGTCATCCGGACGACATTTACCCCCTTCCAATTAAGACGCGTCAATCGGGGTAACGTCCGGACAATATCGAGGTAAATCTCACCCTAGACGAGCCAGGGTGATATTTACCCGGGTGACATTATTTTACCCGGGTAAATTACGTCATCGCCGTGAAAAAAATGTATACATGTACACAGCGCGCGCCAGCTGATCGCCATGAGACAGGTGCGGTTGTTATGATAACCTACCCGGGTGAGGTTTTTGCGGATGGCTGATTAAGACGGTGTCCAAAAGCTCACCCCGTGTTTTACGATCAGACTCCCAACTGTTTCTAATCCACATATCGCTCGGGTGAGATCGAATTAAGACGGGGTTTGAGATCGATCAAATATAGAGAGACTTTAAATAGTTGTAACAAATATAGCTATTGGTTGAGCATATCAAGTGGACAAAAAGAGTAAGTACCTGCGTATCTTCACTAGTACCTGGGTCTTCTTTGGTAAGTGGTCCTTGGCCATTTTCAGTTTGATCAGAGGTAACGTTTGTACCAGCCGTCTGGTCCGCCATGATTTCCAGGTAAATCTGCGGGGGAGAACAATAAATTAGGGAGCAAAGAAACGATAATTACATTTTCTTGTTCAATCAGGGGCAGATCTAGGGGATTTTTCAGCAGTTTAACCCCCCCCCCCCCTCCCTTGGGCGGCCAAGTGAAAAAAAGAGAAAAAAGGGTGGGGGGGGGGGGGGTGAAGGGGAAGGGAAAAAAAAAAAAACGGCGCGATTTTTGGAAAATCCTGGATCCGCCACTGCATGGGTCAAACCACCCCCCTTGGCAAAAAGCTAGATCCGCCCCTGTCAATATTTTGAACCCTTAAAACGGTATATTTAATATCATGAGTATTGGGGTGCGGGAAATTTCAAGATCTTGAAGCAACCTTTGCGAGTGAGCAAAAGCTCCCGAGTTTTAGAAAATTTCTAATCTTATACCCTCATAAAACTCAATTCACAGGCAATTGAGAGCGCATACAATTTTTCTTACTTTACTTCCCTTACTCTTTTTTCCTTTTTGCATGTATTTTTTTAATACTGCCGGGGGCACGTCCCCCTCGTCCTGGTAGATATGGGCTAGAATTAATCATTTGAACCCCGGTGGGTGGGGGGGGGGGGGGGGGGAGGGGTGCTCAGCTTTGGTTTAGACGGGGGTGTGCCGCTCAAGCCTCGACACCCCTTCCCATATCTAAGGGTCATTTTGGCAGATTTTTCTCGAAATATAGGCCAATTTTCACCATTTTCGAAAAACAGACCCGTGTTTAGTGATGTTTTAATTTGTAAAAAATGGCACTCATGTTTAGGGAGTTTTGGGTGCAAAAAAAATGACCCATTAGAGCGGCAAATCCCCATATAATGTCTTAACGTGTATGTACCCCCCCCCCCCCCTCCCCTCTGGGATTTGAACACAATGACATCATTACAATACAAAACTTAAACAAAAAAAATCAATTGATGGTCTCAAAACAAAATGAATAAATCATGAAAGACAAAAGGCCGTCTTTCAAAAAAAAATCCGATACACTTTTTTTGTGTTCATTGGCGTATAAAATCAGTTTTTCTTCCCTATTGCGTCCTTTCATTTACAAAGGCAGGCATATAGTTCAGAAAAAACATCTGCAACGTCTTTACAAAAAAGTAATATGCTAAGATAAGAAAAGAACAGAAAATAATGAAATCGCTTTGAATGAACATAATCGGCCGGGTGGCAGAAGGGCGTTAGCGCGCGAGCGACTCGAAAACTACTTTTCGAATTATTCGAATTTAAAGATTTGTTTTATATTTAAACTGCTTTCCGTCCCGAAAATTGGTTTAAAACATAAAAGAATAATAGAAATTGTTGTAGTAGAACACGGCTACGGTTTTTCTCGGAAATAAGCCAGTTTTATAAATGTTAGAGGCGATTTAGTGCTAACGCCCTTTGCTTAAAGTTTCATTATTGACCTGAAATTCGAGCTAACGCCTTTCTGCTAGCCAGACGACGACATTTTAGGAATTCAAATAATACTCACAGAATGAGTCTGGATTCACGAGCAGTCAACAATCCCCTTCCTCATCTAAGGAAGTCCAACAACTGAATGAGAGACAAGCTGATACCAGGGGGGAGGGGGCGTTTCGTGAAACTATTTTCCAGGACTGTGATTGGTCAAATTTAGTCAGCGCTGACTAAATTGTCGGTGAACATGATATTAGTCGGTGAAAACCACCGACTTATTGCACGAAACGCCCCCCTGATCGCTTTTGATGCGAGACACGACTGTATATAAATCTAAAAATAAATGACGTCACGTTTCAGTTAATGCACTTTGTAATGTATTCCCCCTCCCCTTCCCTTCTCCCTTTTTGGTTCTTCCCCCTTTTGTATTGGTGTTTAGTTTTTCTCTGCTTTTCTTTTCTCAACAATACAGTTTATATATTTTAAGGGGTTGACGTTTATAACAGGGCCCTGGGAACGATTTTTTCACCAGGGGTGCTGAGATAATATACACGTATACACGGGGGGCGGATCTAGCTTTTTGCCGAGGGGGGAGTTTGACCCAATGTCCACGAGCCGCAAAGCGGCGAGGCGATTTTTGTTGCTATTTTGAACCCCCGTAAAAGATGTTTTCCTGGCATCTACTATCATGCAGAGCATCGTCCACGAGCCGCGAAGCGTCGAGGCGATTTTTTTTTTTTTGGGGGGGGGGGGGGGGGGGGGGGCTACTTTGAACCCCCGTAAGTGATGTTTTCCTGGCAATCTACTAACATGCGGAGCATCGTCCACGAGCCGCGAAGCGGCGAGTCGATCTTTTTGTTGCTGTTTTGAACCCCCGTAATTGATGTTTTCCCTGCATCTACTATCATGTGGAGCATCGTCCACGAGACGCGAAGCGATTTTTGTTGGTGCTATTTTGAACCCCCATATTTAAAGTGATGTTTTCCTGGCAATCTACTAACATGCGGAGCATCGTCCACGAGCCCGCGAAGCGGCGAGTCGATCTTTTTGTTGCTGTTTTGAACCCCCGTAATTGATGTTTTCCCTGCATCTACTATCATGTGGAGCATCGTCCACGAGACGCGAAGCGGCGAAGCGATTTTTGTTGGTGCTATTTTGAACCCCCATATTTAAAGTGATGTTTTCCTGGCATCTACTAACATGCGGAGCATCGTCCACGAGCCGCGAAGCGGCGAGGCGATTTTTTTTTTTTTTTTTTTTTTTGGGGGGGGGGCTACTTTGAACCCCCGTAAGTGATGTTTTCCTGGCAATCTACTAACATGCGGAGCATCGTCCACGAGCCGCGAAGCGGCGAGTCGATCTTTTTGTTGCTGTTTTGAACCCCCGTAATTGATGTTTTCCCTGCATCTACTATCATGTGGAGCATCGTCCACGAGACGCGAAGCGGCGAAGCGATTTTTGTTGGTGCTATTTTGAACCCCCATATTTAAAGTGATGTTTTCCTGGCATCTACTAACATGCGGAGCATCGTCCAAGAGCCACGTAGCGGCGAGGCGATTTTTTGTTGTTGCGTTTTCCTATGCACATCACATTTTCACTTGGCAGCCCACGGGGGGGGGGGGGGGGGGGTTAAACACCCTAAACCCCCTCGTGGATCCGCCCTTGATATAAATACATATATAATTCCTTTTCTTCTTCTTCTCCTTTCTTTCTTTTTCTAAGTCATTATGTCAAGGTGCATTTCCCCGTCTGGTGCTAACATGTTCGTCTGAGTGATTGATCTTTGTGAAGATTAAATATATTACAGAAGTTGTAGCAAGCTTACCTTCCCGCCCAATATCATCTAACCATAATTTGCATATCCCAAAATTATCCCATTTCTCCATGGTTTCCTTGGCAATTTAAGAAATCGAATTGTTCTACATCTATTAGCTTAATGTGATCACCACTTCACAATCACTAAAAGACAGGAACACAATGAATAAAACTTATCTGACCTTTATGAAATAGTACCAGCTTAACATAGCTTCAACTTTATTACAGCTTCAACTTTATTACAGCAAGTTCTCAATTCTCAAATGTTCAGAAAGATACATTGCACTTCAGCGATGTTTTAGTGTGTATGTGGTTATCTTTCCATTCAAACAACACTGCATAATTTATTTATAATTCAACAAAATGTTTAAGATGTTAAGTTATAGATTGATGCACAATGTTTTGATTATTCAAACTCAATTACTCATGGCATGAATCTCAGAGAGTTAAGAGTTTGCGAGAGAGTAAGAAAGTGGATGCATCTCTCCCATATCTTTCTTCTGATTTGATTTATTGGCTTTTTATTATCTTGTATTCTTGTAGGCATTTAATCATCTTCGAGCATTCATTTACAGACCAGCAATGATATGAAATGTGGTTTAGTTCTGGAGAAGAAATATTCATCTAGATGTTAGTAAGTTCATTACATCAATGTTGGCCCCATCTGCTAGGAATAATTTTCCACTGTACATTCCCTCATGCCCTTCAGTTAGATCTTTCAAGAGAAAATTAAAGACGTAATACAGTCTGTGTATTAATTTTAACATGGTACATGCAGACAAAATATATATACATGATATGAACTTTCACAAGGCTTTGCTCTAAAAGCAAGTATGTGTATTTGGCATCATGTTAAACGTGAACGATTACTATTGATGTTGCTCCTTAAATATAAATCATATTAATTTGATTTTGTAAATGAAGAGTTCTGTCTCGTTTTGTGTGACGAGGCGAAATTCTGTTTATGCCACTCTTTGCATTCATCGAAGAAATCGTCCTGATGGTTTCAACAGTGAAAAACTATGTCCTGAAAAGTTAATGTAATTTGTGAGGAAGTATCAGTTAACATAATATCTATGACTTAGTAGCACCTGACATGTACAAACAAATACTAAAAACATGCTTCGGTTATGTCATTATATTCCTTACAATTAACCTTTTTTGGGGGAACAATACTGTTTGATCGAATGTGTGAAACCTTCATGAAGATTTATACGATGAATACAAAAAGTAAATAAACAATTCTCTTCGAGGGATACATCTGATATGATTTTGCGAAAGAAAGTTTAAACAAAATATTTTTTCTAAAAGCGTCATTTGTGGCTGTCGGCTGTGTGATAATTTCGTACACGAAGCATAATAATATACATTAAATATATCAGACAATATTTTTGCAGGGGGTGCTGCAGCACCACCAGCACCCCCGCTTCCAGGGCCATGGTTCATAAGCACATTCCCATAAAAGTTTGTTTGCGCCTTCCATTTGTATTTTTCTTGTTATCGATCTTTATCTGTATATCATGTTTGTATGTTTTTATGGAGAATGAAATAAATAAAATGAAAATGAAAATACTGCGGTTGTATTTTATTCAGTCGCACAATGCCGACCTGTCATGAATGGTGTGTGTGCTCGGGTGGCTTATTTGGAGGAGTGTCGTGGTCGAGTAGTTTAAGGCGCTTGACTGGAAATGCGAACGTCGAGGGTTCGAATCCCGACACGGCACTAATATCCTTTGGCAAGATATTAACCTGCACTTGCTACCCTCCACCCAGGTGTAAAAATGGGCACCCGGTAGGATGCGACCGTCATTGTTGGTCAAAACAGTTTTTGAGCGTCATGTAACGCCTGGCTGGAATACTCCCCAGGGAGTGGAGGTTGTGCACACAGTGTGTCCGGGCAAGCACTGAATCCAATGACCGGGTAATAGTATATTTATAAAGCGCTTAGAGACATTTGTATTAAGCGCTATATAAAAATTAAATATTATTATTAATAAACGGCGGGGATCTGGAGCCTCAAGCTCCCTTCCCCCCCCCCCCCCCACTTTTTTTGAAAAGTATATAAAAGAGAAATAGAAGGGAAAAAAAATCAAGAAAGAAAGAATTTCGGGTGCTCCGCCACCTCGGCCCCTGAATGCTTATCTGACCGTAATTTCTTGCCTAAAACCCCTAAGTTGACCGCAGGCGCGTAGCCAGGGGGGCGGTGGGGGCGGTCGCCCCCAAAAACGCCGGCCAAAGAAAAAAAGAAAGAGAGGAGAAAAAAGAAAGAGGACGTAGAAAGAAAAAGGAGCAGACAAAAAGCATTTTTGAAATTTAGACAAGGATTAAGAGTCAAGAACGGTACAACGAATTGTGTTCTTTTTCTAATAATTTAATGAAACGTCAATATGCTCATCTGACCGTAATTAAATGCCTGAAACCCCTGAGCTTCCATTGGCTCTGGACCCTACCAAGGGCCTAAGGCGGGGCCCTGAATGCTTATCTGACCCTTTATACAATGACTCAAATCCCCTAGTTTGATGGGACTCAGTCCTCTTGACCCACACCAAATAGTAACCTGCCAGTGTCATAAATATGGTATCAAAATATGCTCATCTGACCGTTAATTAAATGCCCATACCCATCTGAGCTTCCAGGGGCTCCGCCCCTTGACCTCCGCCGAGGCTTTGCCCCTAGATCCACGCCAATTCACGCTATACGCTCTACCTGATCGTAAATACTTTAGCATCCCCCCCCTCCTCCACACCCACTTTGAAAAAACGTTCAGCGGGGCCTGCATGTAAGAGAATGGGGTAGTGCGGATTTGGTTTGTCTGCCTCCTAACGTGTAATGTTATTTTGAATGTATTTTTTAACAATCTTTTTAACGTGTCAATATTTAAAAATGCGAGTTATCACTTTATTATGTCAACATGTAACATGAATAATCCAGCTTCTGCTGCTTTTCATGTACAATGACAATTACGATGCATGTATTTTGAAATTATATAATAAACCATTATTGAATTGAATTGAATTGAATTGTTATTAGTCTGTCGGGTGTTCACTCCACAATACAAATAGCTTTGTCGCATTGGATAGGTGGAACGGACTAATAAATCATAAACAAATAAAAGAAACCGATAGCTCACGTTTTGTGAGTGGAAACATAAATATACCCAAGTTGGATGTATCTACAGTATTTAAGTAGAATAATTGATATTGTTAATTATTGTTAATTAGTGTTAATTATTCTCGTTTTTGTATACTGGATAAGGTTGATTGATGAGTAATTTAGAACTATTCCTCCACTCAATAATTATGTAGTAAAACGAAAAAGAAAAAAAAACCTAACTGCAACAAACAAAGAAAAAAGAAAAAAAAAATCCATAATTGTCATCTCTATTTTTTAAAAGTCCCATTTTGCGCGGAATAATGTCCAATTAGCAAGACGTGTTCACACTTTTATCTCACGTTACATAAGAAAAAATACAATGACGAAATAGGAAGAGTTGATGATGATGATGATGATGATGAAAATGATGAAAAAAAGGAGGAGAAGAAGAAGGAAAATAAAAGCAAGTAAGCAAAGACAGAAAGGCGGAAAAAAGGGGGAACGAAGAAGTTTGCAAGAATTTATTCCTTGAAATGATGGAGCGCCGTATGGCCGTATGACAGCCGTGTTAAAGCCAGGTTAATAATCGGGAGCGCCAGGACGGGCAAATCTAACTGACATGAGCGCAATACAAGAACCCACTATTATTATTATTATTATTCTAATATTTTCCACTCATTTAGGATGAATAGATATAAGGGTAAACCCCCGTCAACCCCCGCTAAATTACTTCGTTGAGTGAGGCCTAAGTAATGTATAACTCCCTGTGTGGTAAAACGAGACTATAGGGACTTTTAGATTTGCATGGACTGATACGTGTGACGTCCATTCAAGGCAGTGCATTAAAAGGACGTCGATCGTAGCAATCCACATTGTCATTATTTATAATTTATAAATTATTTATAATATTGTCTCTCCAATAACATATATTTTTAATTTATCGATCACACTTGGTGTTTGTCCAAATATATTGAAAATTTCTAAAATAATCCCAATATATAAAAAAGATGATTCTTCATTAGTAAATAATTATCGTCCTATTTCCCTTTTACCGGCTGTCTCAAAAATTCTTGAAAAAATTATTTATGAACGACTTTATGATTTTGTAAATAGTAATGATTTACTTGTTCCTAATCAGTTTGGTTTTAGAAAGCATCATTCGACAGATCATGCAATTATTCAACTTTATGATAAAATTATTACATCATTGGCTAATAAGGAACACAGTGTAGGCATTTTTATGGACCTGAGTAAGGCATTTGATACTATTGATCATAAAATATTGATTGATAAATTACAATTTTATGGAGTAAGGGGTATTGCTTTATCATGGTTTAAAAATTATTTGTTAAATAGAGAACAGTATGTATACTTTCAATCTAAAGAGTCGAGTAGATTACCTATAACTTGTGGCGTCCGTCAGGGATCGATTCTAGGTCCTTTATTATTTTTGTTATACGTTAATGATATTGTAAAATCATCTAAACTTTTAACATTTATATTGTATGCAGACGACACTAATGTATTTTATTCTCATACAAATTTAGACACACTTACGTCAATCTTAAATGTTGAATTATCTAAAATATATGTTTGGTTTAAGTCTAATAAGTTATCTTTAAATTTTACTAAAACAAACTTTATATACTTTAGAAATGTTCATTCACCAAAAGTAAATTGTAGATTATATATTAATGATATTTTGCTTTTAGAAAAAAAATCTGTCAAATTTTTGGGGATAACCATTGATTCTAATTTAACTTGGTCCGATCATATACATAATATATTGAACGCTGTTTCTAGGAACATTGGAATATTATATAAATTGAAATTATTACTAACTCCCAAATCTCTTTTTATGATTTATAATGCTTTTGTACTTTCGCATATTAATTATTGTAATGTCGTATGGGGAAACTGTTGTAAAACTAAAATTAATTCACTTGAACTTTTACAAAAGAAAGCTCTACGAATTTGTACACAATCTGATTATTTAGCACACACTACACCTATTTTTAAAACATTGAAAACTCTCAAAGTAACTGATATGCACATTTTTCAAACAGCTATTTTTATGTATAAATATGTCTCCAACTTACTTCCTAAGTCCTTTCATGATTTTTATATTCATAATGTTAATGTACATTCGTACCCCACGAGGCACTCTATGGATTTTCATTTAACTAACCCTAAAATTGTTTTGGCACAAAAATCAATAAGACACAATGGACCCGATGTGTAGAACTCCTTGCTTATAACATTAAAATTATGTACAACACTTGTTTCCTTTAAAGTGAAGATGAAAGAATATTTATTGATAAGGTATGAAAATTAGATTCTGGTCATAATATACTACATGTATTTTGTTTTAATATTCATTGTTTATTTGTATATAAAAAGGAAATTATTTTGATAGATTGAGGAGCTCGCGCAGTGCACTCTTCACTTTGCACAGCACTCTCTTCACCCGCTCTTTCTTCCTGTCTCCTCTCCTCCTTTTGTAAGGCCGGTATCATTTCAAGCTCTGCTTACGATATCGGTCTTCTGCATTCTCCCCCTTTTCTTTCTTTTTAAATACGATTAATTGTACTATTGATTATTTATATTTATTTATTTATATGAATTACTACTTGTATTACTTATCATTATATTGCTAAAATGTATTCATTGTTATTTTTGTTATTGTTTATGGAAAATGCAGAAATAAAAAACTTGAAACTGAATTATGCAAATCTAAAAGTCCCTAATGCAGTAACTGGCGTTAGGAACAATACTCAGCCTATTATCATGTGCTCAGATCTATTGTCATTCATAAAGATGAAGTTTTTCTTTACTAAAAGTTTAGTCGTATTAAATGAGCAAATAGCAAAGAAAGAAATGGAATAACCAGACCCGAACGTTTACCACAAAACGACATTTCAAGTTTCAAGTTTCAAGTTTTATTTATCTTTCTTTCATAACACACATTACAAATATGACATGAATATAAAAATTGAACAGAATGGCGTTACAATAGAAAGATGAGGTGACCTTGGTTAAAAGCAAGGCTTGTGGATTTAAGGTCCCTCATGAGTAGCTTATGAGTATGTCCTAAAAGAACAAACTCGTCAGATAAGGATAATGCGTACATTTAAATGCTTACAAACTAAACTAACTAAACAACTGAGAAAATATAAACATACAATAAAATCTACTGACTACTAAATAATGGGTATTAACAAGAGGAACAGGAATATACTACGAGCAACAGGACTGAAACACAGACAAAAACTAAACAAGACAGACAGATGAATAGATGTGAGAAACGGGAGTTAAGAATTAAGAATTAAGCTGACCTATATATAGCAACTAATTTTCTTAAATATTGATCACAACTATACATCTAGATCATATGATTTGTTTGCCAATTTGCTTTCAGCCGATATTTAAAAAAGGCCCTCCCAGGGGCATAGGGGAACCAACCGGGGAACCCCCTCACATCCCCTATAAAGTTTTGTCATTATACCTGATTTAAAAAAAGTTCACATTGTAAAGCGCAGAGTGGTAAAAACGAGACAATGCGCTTATTATTATTATTTGGCGTCACCTGTGCCTGGGAGGTGAAAAAGATCTTGTTCAATATATTAAACCGTCGGTTCCTCCTCCCTGTATAACTGATTGGGATTTGCAGGGGGACCACGGGGTTTCCCCCTTCTCTTATGCAGTGGGTTCGGCAAAGGTGGTGACTCTCCTTTTACATAAAAGGGCCTCCATTCAACGTCCTGTCCGAGGCACTGCCATCAAGCGCAATAGTAGCCTATTTTGTGCTTAGGTTTATTTTCCATTCAAGATGAAAATATTTCTGCTCATGCAACCAAATTTATCATATTCGATGATATAACAGTACTGAGCAACAAGTGTTTAGATTGGCAGATTTATAATGTGATAGTGATAGTTATAGTGGTGGTTAATTTACCCGACAGCTAAGAGAGCAATAAATGCTTGTTTTTGTTTTTTAAATTTGTATTTTTTCCCCCACAGTAGATCGTTTTATTAAATAATAAAGCAGTATACATTTTTCTTCATAACAACAGCTATTGAGTGAGGACAACATTGCCTGGATACAACATTGAACACGTAATAATAAAACACATAAAAGATTGTAAGAGGACCTAATATAAGGTTAGATGTCAATAATGTGCATCACAATATGCCAGCCAGCACCCACCGACCACACTCCAAACACCCAACAAGCCAGAACAATAGATCCGGCCCAAATGTTCTGGCTCGGTAGCTCCACTGCTCTCGCCCGCCGAGCGCAAGAGTGCAGCCAATGAATGCCGACCGCCATCGCATAATAACATACCATTGATTAAACGTTTTATCATCATTATTCAAAAAGACTATTGAAACCTGACCAGCATCTTTCAAATGAATCTTGCTTCATATTGGGCTATCTCAAAAAAAAAGTAAAATTAACGTGTTTTTACACCTTTTTTCCAGAGGGGAGGGGGGGGGGGGGGCCTGGATTCAATACTGGACAGGGAGACGATGCAAGAGAGGGATATAGATAGACGGATAAGATAGAAAGATGGATGTATGGAGACTGATTGATGGAGGAGAGAAAGGGAGAGAGAGAGAGGGAGGGAGGGAGGGAGAGAGAGAGAGAGAGAGAGAGAGAGAGAGAGAGAGAGAGAGAGAGAGAGAGAGGTTTTGAAAAGGATCTATCTACCTTGTATTTTAAATTTCAATCTGCAAATTCCACGCTTTATTTGTCAGTGAATAATAACAGAAAATGAGGAGCCTAACTTATCACATTTATCACAATTACAGAAAAAAATTAACATTTGTGTAAAAGACAAAGGACTAACAAGTACAAGTTACTTGCTATTTATATGTATTATTACTATTAAGTCAATCATCTTTAATTAGTAGTAGACAACATAACTAATTGAATCAAACTAAGAAAACACGTTTCATTAATTAAGGCGATAGTATTTATTATTGTACTATATACATATTCAAAATTTCAACAATTTTCCAAATTGACCATTCTGGAGCAAAGTAAAACATTAAATCATTCCAAATTGAGATAAAATCAAGGTAGAATAAAACTCAGGAATCAAAATAGAGTTAACTGCAATTTAAAAATAAAATGGAAGAATACAATATTTTTGGTAAAATTAGCAGGTATTCAAATACCATCCATCAGGAATAGGATATTAAGGACACGGCAAAGTCATCTAACGCACATGGATATAATTTCCATCAAATATTAATCCCAAGTTGATAAAAGCCATGTGGGTCAATAAAATATGGCCGCCCTTTCCTCTCCCTTTTTGTGGAGAGATTGCACTCTACATTCGCCTAAAACTAAATTTAACTCTTTACAATCCACAAGTTTGTGTGAGGATATCCCTACATAGCAACAACAGAGGCATAAAACGAGGATTAAAAAATGTTACTCTAGATAATTCAAAGTTTGTATGAGGATCTCCCTATATAGCAACAATAAAGTCAGAGAAGGTGGAGTCCATCCACAGTGATGCTAAATTACAAAGTAACAAATAATTATGTTACTCTTGACAATCCAAAAACATGTATGAGGATCTCCCTAAATAGCAACAATGATGTGTCACAAAGTGGATTCAATCCATAGAGAGGCTATCACATTAAGACAACATGAGCAGTTACCTTTTCCCCATGTTGTCCCCACATAAATTTGAAAAAGCATGACTAAGCAACTGGAATACATGGTTTTGGCACAAAAAATATACAGTATAAATATGATGTTGTAGAGAAGTATTACGTTTTCATTAACTCAATTGAGAGCGAGTAAAGATGATTATGAGGATGATGATAATAATGGTGATGATAATAATAATAATAATAATTACAACAACAGACCATATCTGTAAAGTAACCAAATGTATGCATATGCCTTTGTATGCCTATGTGAAACGACTCGATACAAAGGATTTCATTCACCCGTTACGAATAAATGTATCTCAAATAAAATAGTCAGAATTCAAATTGCATAAATTACTCATTGCTAGGTAGGATAAATGATATTGCCTGTCCTACCTAACAAAACATAACTTATGCAATTTACATTCTGACTATTGAAACACAATTATTCTTAAAGGGAAAGTCCACCCAGGATTTTTTTTAGCTGACGATATAGACCTAATAATACCATGAAGAATGATACAAGTCTCATTAAAATCCATGATCACATAACGAAGATATATCGACTTTTTTATCGAAAATCAGCCGCCCCCCAAATGCAAATGCGTTACATGGGCATGAAACGATCGCCAAAAAATAACCGATAGTATCGAAATTGTGACGTATGTTGCAAGCTGCCTTCTTATTTCGCAGACATTCACTTTCGCTCGCGGTACACTGTTATCGCACTGACACGACGAATCATGTTAACATTAAACTACAATCAAAACAATGAAATTGGCACCCCAACACAATAATACTAAGAAAAGGGAATTGTTATCATAAGTGTTAGACACAACAAAAAATACTTGATATCTCTAGTATGGTAACATTTTAAATAACCTTCTATTGCACTTTACATCTATCTAAAAAAAAAGACAAGGCTGACAGTTAAAGATATAATAACCAAAACAAAAAGAAGAAAAAAGATGATAAATAACAGGGTAAACCTGTACCATCAAATCAGTATTATATAGAAAACCAGCATCAAGGAATAAAATGTTTATACAAAAATTGAGGAACATTATTTATGCATTAAGAATTATCAGGAAGTTCTTACTTAAGGTCTATTTTATCTTTGGTAGAAAATTGGTGAAGAGACATTGTTAAAACATCACACGAAATGGAAGACTTGTGTCACAGTTTCACAAAAAATTGTGCACCATTTCTTGAATCGCAACAATAACCACAAATCACATTTTCACCAGTTAAATGATAACACGGTCAAAGGTCTCCTTATTTCAATAAATATATTGATTACAATATAAAACCTTTTCCAAGTTTAAGAGAAGGTTGTAAAGGTAAAATGAGAAAAACAATTTGTAATTTCTCATCTTTTTACAATATCACAATAGAAAACTTCCCCTGACAATGAATGCTTTTTAATGCCCAAATAGCTAATGAATTTGGACCAAATTTTATTCTTTTTGTGTACGTAGTTCCATATACCCATTTCTGTGTGCAGTGCATATGACATTTTAGAAATATTGTACTCTTCATTTTTATCATTCCAAAATCTCAATTTACAATATATTTTACTACATGATCTACATTTCTGAATTTCTACTTGACAATTTCTTTTAAAATGTGATCACATGACCAGAGCCCTGTCTTTTAAAAAATTGCAATTAATCACAACTTTTGCGATTGGTATCAATTGCAATTACATGTATGTACATAAGAGGTGGGGACTGCAAACTTGCGATTGATTTGGACCAATCGCAACTCTTTGTAAAACAGGGCTCTTAACTCAACTTCAACATCAAAACAAAACAAAACAAAAAATGTATATACATACATACAATTTATACATGTACACGTAAGTTGCATTGGTTAGCGTTGCTTCTGAGTGACTTTAAGTATTCATTGCACCATAATGAGCACAAGAATATCAAAGTCACTCGGTACAAAGGACTACAATTGCTTCCAAATAACAGAAGCAATTTCATAGTCCGTATAAAATGCAAAAGCGATTATTTCCATGAATTTCACAGCATGTTTGCAAACAAGAAATTTAAAAGTGCACATAAAATGCTCACATAAAATGCAGAAGTATCAATTTCCAAGAATTCTGCCCTATGTTTGCAGGAGCAAATTTAAAACGCTGTTATAAAGTGCAAAAGCAAAAAACAAACAAAAAACTTAAATATTCCCATCAATTTTGCCCTGCATCGTGTTAGGATGAAATTGCAAATGCATAAAAATGTCTGCATATTTTGCTACGCATTTTCGAAAATGGTGCGAATGAGAGATAATGCATGAACTAGCATATTTCAAATTGCAGTGCTCGTTTAAAATATGTGATTATGAAACAGGCAATTACCTGCAATATGTCTTATACAATTAAAGTTTTTCATCTATTTATTTCATAAAAACATTTAAAAAGCTATTGATGTGACCAGGTAAGAAAAGAATCATCAGTTAATGGTCTTGATACATAGAGTTTTTCATTCCTATGAAACAGATAAATTTGTGCACAATTTGTTTCTTTATCTTCCCCGTTATAATATCCGCTTTAGGCTTACTGTTCATTCTTGCGGTCAACTCTCATGAGCGCAAGCCAAACAAACCTTAGTACGTCTGAAATCCTTCCTATTTTTCAATTTTGCAGAACCAATCATCACTTTAAAAGACATTTGTTTTATAGGACCCATCGCACAGGTTTTGGCGCAAGAACTATCACTTGGAAATCATCGCTTTCACAGTATTCGACTTTAATAAAAGTGAACCTTTTAAGTCAAAAATATAACTACTCAACTATACACTACTGCTATAATGTCCTATTGGATCTTTTCTTCATATCTTAAAGGATCGGTGCATAAACCCAGGATAGTGCGTCCATACCCCAGATGATCCTAGTCATCGAACTGGTAGTTGCCCTGGTGCATCTTGTTCAGCTTGGATATGAGCCACTGGACATCTAACTAAAAATGTAACGTCTCAACTATACACTACCACTATAATGTCATATTGGATCTTTTCTTCAAGTCTTGAATGATCGGCGCATAAACTCGGGACGGTGCGTCCATCCCCCAGATGAAGTCCAGATGATCGTAGTCATCGAACTGGTAGTTGCCTTGGAGCACCTTATTCAGCTTGGGTATGAGCCACTGGACATCTTCAGGGTCAGCGAGCCAGTCGTTCTTCCCCCAGAAGATGGAGACTGGTGTCGCCATGTTTTCCGGGATGTATAGAGGCGGGGTGCTCTGCAGGACAAAGAAGGGAACAAACCATTCAGGATGTTTTATTTTTTATTTTTATTTATTCACCATGTTAAATAGTTGTTTACAGATAATCAAATTCAGTGGGTTATTTCGAGATATAATACATGTTTGAAGCGCAACGTCCGTAAGATATGATAGAATATTTGTGCTAATCAGTATTTGTCAGACTTCCTAGAGCCAACTTTGAGTTTTCGCAGTGAAAGCTTGATCTTCAAAATCATTGTGAATGTTACCATACTTAAAGAGTGGATTTTTACCATTATTAAAACTCTATGTGTAGTTTTACCATGTTTAAAATCATTGAGAATTGTAACCATAAATAAAAATCATTGTGAAGTGTCACCAAATTAAAAATCTCTGTGAATTGTCATCATGACATATTGATTACATGTGGTATAGTTTAGGCCAGCTAAATATAAACGAATAGCAAAAAATAGCAAAAAGTTTGCATATATGCTAAATAAAACATCACAAAAACAAATATACATGTATATATAGAGAGATGAGACTTTTTTCACCAAGGCATAATTGTGACATTTCATGGAATGCCCCAAGTAAATTTCATTGAAAGAGGGTGTGGCCAAATCGACCCATCATAAATAAAAACTACACGTTCATAGATCCAATCCTTCATTCTATACAACCAGAAGATGTCATGGGTATTTCCATTTTTGACATTTTTGTGAATGGTAGTAGGTAGATAAGTAGAAAGAGGCGTTGTGGTCCAGTGGATAAGTCTCTGGACTGTAAACCACAAGATACAGGGTTGGAATACCTGCCACAACACTAACCTCCTTTGGCAAGACACTAATCTACATTTACCACACTCCACCCAGGTGAGGTAAGTTGGTACCTGAAAATGCACTGTTTGCTGATAATGCCTGCCGGAGCTAAAGCTATGGTATTAATTTCCAAAGCTCTTTGGAAGCGCATAGGGATGTTATGTCAAATGTGTTATGCGCTATACAAGAATGGATTATTATTGTCATTATTAAGTTGATACTTTTTACAATAATGTAAGTTACCTGGTTATATTTTGCCATGTTGTCTGTGTATCCATAGTCATACATCTGGAATGTGCCTGAATCAACCATCTACAAGAAAAGAAAGATATACATTTTCAATTTATCAGATTCATTCTAATACACTTCAATTCAGTTTAAAGCTTCATTTTCTATTTGTGTGTGTATGGTGGTAAATATTTATAACAATAAGACAATTAAATAAGTCAACTTAAGGAAACAAAACAAGCCATAACCAAACGAATACTGGTATTAATATTATGTACATGTATGACTTTTATTTGTCATCACTAAATGTATCCATGTCTTGTATCCTATTCCTGTTCTTTGTGAACTTTGTCTGAGCCTTTATTTTTACATGTGAGCGAAACAAATATCCATGTTGAACATGCATTGGACAAACAAATATACTGTATGTACAGGTTCCTTTGGTACAAGTTTCAATGAGAAACAGTTTCTCAAGGGAAACAAAAAATGTGGTCTTTCTATACAGGTGGTCTTTCTATACAAGTGGTCACTAAAGCAGGTTTCACTGTATATCATTTAAGGCTTACCTGAGCATAGTGAACAACATCCATGACAGAGGTTCCTGAAGGATCATGATTGAAGTATACAGGAAGACGAGACTGGGGAGAGAGAGATATTTGAAGTGACATTTATTTCCATCATCATGACAATATATACAAAGGTAAAAGATGGGATATCATAACCGATAACAGTATCAAAGTTACAGTTAAATTGACATAATGACATTTGAAATGTAAAGAAAATATGTAAGTATAAACCATAGTACAAATTGAAAATAATGCATCCGCAAAAGCCGACAAGACTTGACAATTCAATGCATCATTGGAATGCTTCTTCTAATATATTTAACAATTCTCTCTGTTATGTCGGTCTTAAAATTTGGAATTCCCTACCTGCTTTTTTACAGTCTGTTTGTTTTAACAATTAATTTAAAAGCCTTTACAAAAAACATCTTCTCCCTCTTTATAACGAATAGTTTATTTTAAGACCATATCTCTTATACCAAAATCCATCCCTTTTTTTCCAGCAGCCTTTGTTATTCAATAATATAGTTACGCTACAGAGACAGCATCATAATATAAGTAACAAGATACTTTGTGTAATAGCTCATCCAGGCCAGCACAAAAGAATAGTACAAACCCAAGTTTCTGAAATCACAGGTTTCAATTTACAGAAATGTATATTTATCACACAAAGCTATGATTGCCTTGAGGTTTACTACAAGCAAAACAGAACACTTTTCAACAGTTTCACTTGGGAAGATGTACCACATGAAACCAACATTAGAAGGTATGGTTGCCACAAACTTTTTGTAGATTAATAGAAATAAATTGTCTCATTAAAGAGAGAAATCCAACCTTGGTTTTTGTCTCGATGTTGTATTTATGTATTTTTTTACCTGACTGCTGAGCAAGCATTTGATTGCTTGTAAGAAAGCAACCACGGGACCGACAGCTTTAGGTCCTCTCCGAGGGACCTGGTAATGAGGATTAAATGCCTTACCAAAGGGCAGTAGCGCATCAACTTGGTTTCAAACCCAGGACATCTCAGTTACGAACCACTGCTCTACCACTGAACCATTGCGCCTCAAAATTACTTTAAAGGGATCTGGCAACTTTGTCTTAGATCCTTTAAAAAAAAAATCCTTGATTTAGCTCATGCTGCAATGATAATTATAAACCGATCGCCTCTCTGATTATCAAGATATTTATGATTGAAAATCGAAATCAAATTTTGCGTTTTCAAAACACTACAGTCTATTGGGGGAAACAAGTATTGTAAAACCGGTCACTCAAAGGTTTTTACCTTTTTGAGGCACTTCTTGATCATTTTGAAGCGCAATTTTTTTTAGGGCTTCAATATAACACCATATCACAGACACTGATAACATGTAGGGCCGCGCATCTCAGATTTAACATTGTTAAACGATCCCTTTAAAGGTTGGTCTCGAACCATTTGGAGATAACTTACCATGTTCAGGTTCTTTTCATCGTATCCACAGATGACAAAGAGAACGTTAGAACATATCGTCTCTTCTATAGGGCATAGATCTCGAGCTAGCCACTTCACAAATTCGTTGCTTGGATTGAATTCACCTTCGCCCAATATATCAAAGAGAAACTGGAAAGAATAAAAGCAAAAATTGATATTAGAACAGATTGTTGTTCTATAGGGCATAGATCTCGAGCTAGCCACTTGACAAATTTGTTGCTTGGATTGGATTCACCTTCGCCCAATATATCAAAGAGAAACTGGAAAGAATAAAAGAAAAAAATTATATTAGAATTTTTTAACAGATCATCTCTTCTATAGGGCATAGATCTCGAGCTAGCCACTTGACAAATTTGTTGCTTGGATTGAATTCACCTTCGCCCACTATATCAAAGAGAAACTGGAATGAATGAAAGAAAAAATTGATATTAGAATATTAGAACAAATCGTCTCCTCTATAGGGCAGAGATCTCGAGCTAACCACTTGACAAACTCGTTGCTTGGCAGGAATTCACTTTCGCCCAATATATCAAATATAATAAATCAAAAATAACAAAGATGATGATGATGATAATATTACGTTTATAAACAAGTAGCAGAGTACCAGTGTTTCTTGCCATAAAAGCTTTCATTTACAATTTTGGCAGAACTCTACATGTCACAAAGTTTCTGGTTCTGCAAAAGCTGTCATAATTATCTACCATCTTGTAAAGCGTATTCTTGGCAACTTTATCACTAAATTGTGCTTGTAACTGTGCCCAACACCAAGTTTCTTCTGACATATATTCTTATCATGGGTCAGCTTTCATATTGCCATCAAACTCCAAGAAAATGTTCTATAAATCAATATCAATTTGAACATGATTCTAATGATATAGAATTCCTATACCAAAGATGCAGGGTGCTGTTCGATAATACTTGCGATCCATAACAACTTCCACAAATCTAAGACAAATCTGCACATAGTAAATCAAAATGAACAGATTTCAGTAAGTTCTTTCTTAAATTATTCATAACAAGTTTGATGACAAAGGTCCCAGATTAACTTCAGTTTCAGTTTTCAGTATTATTTTTCATTTCCAACAGAACAGTAACTTTGACAATAAATCAGATATACAATTCAACATTCAATAATACATTTTACATGGTTTAAGTTTGAAATAGAAAGTATACATAAATATCCAGTATAATGTTTTTTTTTTAGTCTTTTAAAGATAAACCTGTGGAAATGGAGGGATCCACTGAAAAGCAGAGCTTGTAAAATGTGGATCCCTCAAAATAATAACAAACTTTAAATAAATGTTGACTTACCTGTATTTCTGGTAGGAAGTATGTTAGATAGTGCAGAGGACTGGTCATGTGACTAACTCTAGCCACTGGTGCTAAGGCATACATCATCTTCACCTATGGTTAGTTGAAATGACAAAAGAAAGGGGAAAATAATTAATAGAATGTGAAATTGTGAAGGTACAAAAAAGGAGACGCCTGAACAGACGTCTACAAATTTGCTCAGGCGACCCCGCTATGAAACTGTGTCGCGTCTTTTAGATGGTGACATTAAAGGTCGGTCCCCAGACATAAATAATATCTGATTGACATATATATTCATCTATAGAAGGATTCATCTACATGGATAAATTACAACATATTAAGAAAATTTATCTGATAAAAATAGAACGTGAAGAGATAGTAGAGCAAAGTGGTCATCGTACTACTGACTCGGGCAACAGATACACCTAAATGTAGAGTATACAAGGAAATTAGAGATATGTTGCAATGGTATGTATCATTTGCCGAGAGCATTGAAATCATTAACTCATATAGATGAAGTATGTCATATAGGTATACCTAGACATTGTGTATACAGACACATCTTTGTTATTTGTTATTTTTGAAGAAGTTTACATCACTACACGTAATATTTCATAAATCTTCTAAGACTTATTTTACAGAATATAATAAAGGATGAATATTTAAGTGCTTTTTGATTCAATTTTTTTGATAAATCCTAAGGTAAAAGCGACAGTTTTGTTTTTGTTAAGCTTTCGGACACATACACCCCCCCCCCCAATCATACATGTACCGGTACATCTATGCCCTTCTTACTTCTAACAAACAATTCTAGCCACTTTCACCTGTAAACTTTCACCTATCGAGACTATAAGAACCTAATAGTGTTTGTTTATTCTTCCTCTTTGTCAAATCACACAAAAGAAGGAAAGGGAAAAAAAGAATTATCACTACTACTTCCTTCCCGGTTCATTATAGCATGTGACTGATGACTTTTCCACATTCTTTCACTTTCAATACATGCCTTCTTCAGTGAAATGAACCAAGTCAGCTGGTAAATTGCCGTTTGGTCTATAACCAGTTTGCCTAGTACCCAATTGGTCTATTTATGGTCTACACCCAGCCTGTCTACTATCCACATGGTCTAATAATCATTTTGTCTTTTCATCACTTGGTCTAATGACCATTTAGGCTAATAGCCATTTGGTCTAATCTCCAATTAGTCTACTACCGTTTAGTCTATATTGTTTATTTATTGTAATTCTCAGTTAGTCTAATTTGTCTACTATCCATAAGGTCTAATAATCATTTAATGATTATTGTTATTCATGATTAAATAATTATTATACCATATAGACAGTAGACAAAATGGGCGTTAGGCAAACTGGGAATTAAACCGAGTAAAAATTAGACTAAATGACTATTAGCCTAAATGATTATTATACCATGTGGATAGTGGATACGCTGGGTGTAGACCACATGAGAATAGACCAATTGAAAATTGGTTGTAGACCAAATGGCAATAAACCAGTCAGATGGCACTTTTGAAAACCAAGCCCTGAAAAGAGTGAAATGAACTAAGAAGTCCCAGAGTTGTATAATAAACTAGGGAACTAACTTTGCGAGATGTTCACAGTGGAGATTGAACAATTGTCATTTCACAAAACAAAAATTAGCCATGCATGTACTACAGGCTTGTGTCTATGTATATTTCTCAAAGTAATTATATTAACAAGTAAAATTAAGTAAACAGTCTGTCTTGATCAACTTAATGCATCTTTAATAGCATGTATCGCAGTCTTTGCCAATAGGTTCCTTACATTCTACTTTAATCTACTATGAATTGAGAATCATTGAGACATGCTCATATATATACGACATGTATTGTATAATTAATTTATATTTTTATATATATACGTATGTCTATATTATTTGTAAAATGTGGAACAAATAAAACTTGAGACTTGAATCTAATTCAACCAACCTTGGCAGCCAGCTCAGGGTTTCTTGAGAACTCGGCGAAGGCGATGGTAGTTCCTTGAGAGTGGCCTATGTAGAAGAGATCTGGTTGGTTGGTTTCCTTCAGAGCGAGCCCGAGCATCGCTGGAAGATCAAACTGGGCCATTTCATCCCAGCTAGAGAAATGAAAACAAAAAACAGATTTGGCATGATTAAAGGCATCGTTTAACAATGTTAAATCTGAGATGCATGGCCCTAATTGTTATCAGTGTCTGTGATATATATAGTGTAATATCAAAGCCCTAAAAAAATTGGGCTTCAAAATAACATCAAAGTGCCTCAAAAATTTAAATCTTTTTAATGTACGGTTTTACCATACTCATTTTCTCCAATAGACTGTAGTGTTATAAAAGCCGTTAGGAAAACGAATTCTCAAATTTCTAATTCCGATCATAGATATCTTGATACCTAATTAGACAGGCGAATGACTTGTAAACATCATGGGATTCATGTATGACCTAAAGGTTTATAATCATGATTTCAGCATGAGCTAAATCAGGATATTTTTTGTTAGAATCTGAGGCAAAGTTACCAAAACCTTTTAAAGAGTTGCCATCGATTCTAAACAAAACAAGATTGCATTTCTCTATTATGGTACATATGGAATAGTTTATATTTTTTCATGCGAATTACAGCGCCACTTGTGTGAACAAAACTGAAATCCTGCATTTATTTTAGAACACATTCTAAAGTTTTGACTTTGACTTTGTTAATGGTAAATATTTCATTCTGTACATCACCCATTTACATTGTTATTAGTTATAGCGTAACAATTTAGGAATCTAACTAAGGAGTTATACAATTTAACGGACATCAATTTATGTCCTTCCTGCCTAGAACACAACAATTTTTTAGGGATACAATGGCAAAAAAGCATCCCTGGATTGATGTCTGTAATGTCATGTTGACAGTGTATTATTCCCCCCCCCCCTCAAAAAAAAAAAAAAAGAGAACAAAATCTACATCTTCACAAACCTCCACTTCCAGAACTCCACCTGTTCGGGCTTATACTTGATGCTTCTCTTCGAATAATCATTCCCCCTCACGTTACCGAGCCACACATCGAATCCCGCGTCCGCCAGAATATACGCCAGGCTCTCGTTTGCGAGGTTCGTCAACCAGTTGGTGGACGATGCCAGGAGGCCATGCTGGAGGAAGACGACCGGTCGCGGCGTGTATTTGGATTCATTGCGGCCGTACGGGATGCGTTGGAGGCCAAGGATGAAGCCATCGTCGGTCTGGACGGAGTATTCTTTACATGGGTAGCCTTTGCTGGTTATCAGTTGACTCTAGAAATTAGAATTTGGAACAGCAATTGACTGATGTGTTTAGTTTCAGCCATTTCAAAGCCAAAATCCCAAACTGGAGGACAAGAAATACATGCAGGAATGGTAGCAAATTTACCTCAGCCTCTGACCTAGAAAGCTAAAAAGGCTCTGGTACCATAAGTTAGAAAACTGCAGGGAGATGACTCAAACATAAATTGTTAATAGGACAGTTTTTTTTTAGTCATTACTTTTCAAACATTTTCCCCTTTTGTTTTAATAGGACTTTAGGCCCATCTATTCAAGTGCAACATCTTCATGCTTCATAACAGAACTTACTCAGCTCAGATTCAATTGTTAGATCATCATGATCTAGATCTATTTGTATAGTTGTAAAGCGCTTAGAGACATTAAGCGCTATATACAAATTAAATATTATTATTATTATCATGTCTCTACTCCACCAAACTTTACTTCATTATCTTTTTCAACAAAAATTCTGGTTTAATTCTGAACTTCATAGGAAGCACCTATCATACAGTAGTTTGTGAATGTGATCGGAGTTGAGTCTAGGCAATTAAGCCAAGGGCAAGGCCCATGTTTTTTTCTTCTTTTCAAAATCAAATTGACAAATACCAAGATGTATTCTGTTTTAAATCTACACCTAACTGCCACGCCCACAGACAGAACAGGAAGGCAGAGTCCGTCTTCAGAAAGCTACATGAACTTGGCTACGCAATACAAACAACAAGCACGGGGTGCCGTGACGATTACATAATCGAAATGCTGCCATGCTATTGGCTAAGATCGGGCGTCGCCCACAACACACCTACCACGTATATTATCACACTGCCTATTCTTCCGAAATTACACCACACCGATTCATTTTCAACGGGAAAATATGCTTTTTAGACAAAATATAACGTTTCTTACCGCATTCCTGTTGATGTCAGGATCTTCCCCTAGACGTCTGTAAAGTAGATTGTCCAATCTGAAGCCTGCGATCGCTCCAATAAGAGATAAAATAGAGAGAACCAACAGAGGTTTCTGCGCACCGACGGCCATGTTTTCAATTCAATGAATGAGTAGTAAAATCACGTGCATGCAGGTTTTGTGTACAAATAAAGATTGTGCGAGGCGATCGTGCGAGTCACGCATTGTGTAATTGCGTCATAGGGCATTGTGCAGAATAAGTGTTCGCTGACTCAGTATGGTTGTGAATATGAAGATAACCTTTGTATTTGTATTGCGTTCGAGCTAGGGGTACTTTGTTCAGAAACGAGCCAGGTCTTTTACTTATATACATTTATTTAAGACGGGGTTGGCGACCGCGTAAGAAATTCACTCCTGTGACGCGTATTGCCCAATCACGATGCTTAAAATACTAGAGCCATTTTATAATCTTTGATGTCCGAAAGTACCACGAGTTCGGTCCTCTACCCCCTCTTTAATCCCCCATATTCCACTCTCCCTCTTATCAATAATGTTATATTTCCTCTTCTCTCGCGCTAGCTCTCTCTCTCTCTTTATCTCTATTGTTTTCCATCATCTATACCCCCCCCCCAAATCTCTCTCTCTCTTTCTTTCTCTCTCTTTCCCTCCCATTCTCTTCCCTCTCTCTCTCCCACAATACCTTTCCTTTCTTATTTTCTCCCGATTACATGATCACAAAGACCTACTAACTACTAGAATTCAACCCAAGGCAATTTCCTGCAACAGCCTTAATCACTCAATAAAATGTGTCACTATGCGAACATTAAAATGACATATGTCACTGGACATTATCAAAGTTGGACATCTATGTAAGCAATAAAAACATACCATCCCAGCATATATATAGCTCCCTGAGTGAGCTGCTAAAGGGATTACTCCTTCAACTATCAGGGAGGCCGATGAAACCCCCCTGAAGTTGATATCCTGAATATCTTTGCAAGTGTCTTTAAACAAAAAATCTTATACTGTTTCATTAACCCTATCCCGCTTTGCTAGACTAATGCAACAAATATCGGACTGGTCTTATTTTTTTCTTCACAAAATGTCAATGTGGTTGTCCCAGGTTTGAGACATAGTTAATATAGAGTTCAAATGCAATTATGCATTCCATATCTCCCTTCATCTCTCTTCACCTCTCCTTCCAAATCCATTTGATATTTCTTAGTCTATCTGCACTAGTTTGGCCAGGAGGAATTATACCTCACTGCGCGAGGTCACTGGCAGGTAGTTATCTTATCAAATCAGCTCTCAATTAACAAAAGAAAAGGGGACCATGGGGGATCAACAAGTACCGCTTAGGCAATGTTGGCTGTATAGAGGGCGCAAGCAGCTACAAGTAGTGCAGTCCCGCTTTAATAGCTCATACGATTCATCATTTTCTTTCAAAAAGGAAACCACGAAACCAACAAACACGATCGGATATCTTTTTTTCAAGTGCACACCTATGAAAAGGTTTCTTTTATTGTCAATTGTCAACCAACAAATAGTTGCTCCTGTACAGTAGGCCTATAGCTCTCAACTCCTAATACTTATATTACTACATTAATACAAAAATCTTGTATTTATGTACACATTACATTTAAACATGCAATCCTTCACAAACCCTTTAGTTTTCCTTCCATCACAAAAGAAATAATCGTCAGGAAGAAATAGAAACAAAAGTACAAATATTGAATTTCTGAATGACAAAATTGTCGAATCGCATATTGTCTCGAGCCAACGTCTGGACACGAGACGCATAAGTGAGCATATCCATTGAAATAAATAACGAGATGAAAATTCATTTATTCTCTTTTACATTCATATGAGCTGCCCATGATCATTTCAACATCCTCAACACAAAATAAGAAGGAACAAAAAGGAAAGAAATTGTAATAATGTACAAATCTAATTACATATCTATATCAAAGTCAATGTACACGTATGTACATCGTTAACATAATATATACTATAGAAAGAAATCACATTTATTTTCTAGTCCCAGATCAAGTGAAAACAAGGGCTTGTTTATTTGTAATGGAAAACAAACATAGTATTGCAGACACTTGAAAAGTTAGAAAATGTAGGCCAAAATGTCATCGCTCATTCAATCACAGACATTTTCCTCTCTCATTTTCTTTCAAGGAAAGAAATATTGTGTACAGAATAATTTATAACAACAAAAGAGAGGAACAATAATACTTATGAAAAAGGAAAGCACATGTATAGATTAAGTCATAAATAAGTTATGCTAACAATGGCACTGTATGTTAATGACTTTCAACGATAAAATGAACAAAGGTAGATTGGAATACGCTCTTCTTTCTATATTCCAAAGATGGTCACGTGGGACTTACTTTTAGTGCAATGCTTCAGTTTGAAAATGATGATTGCAAGGGAAAATTCCCCTTTTCATGAATAGTTTGTGGAAAAAATCTCTTTGATGTCATGAAGATGTTGAACCATATTTGTAGCACCATCTCATACAGAAAATTGCTTGGAGCTTGGCCCAACGAAGACCAGAAAATTGTTGGAGAGCATTTAGTTTGGTTTAGGAAAAAGAAAATAATTGTAATTTGGAAAATTCCCTGAAGATGGCCGTTTCAAAATGGTTGAATGATGTCAAGCACATTCTGTAAGATCAGTTGTATTCCAAAAAGCGTTACAGAGGATGCTTACTTTCTTTACAGAGACGTATGCATCTTTGGAGGATGCTATTTTCCTGTAGTAATTAGCTCTAATCCAATTTTTCAACTTTTTAAGCCCAAATTTTGATGAGTCCCAGGTTTCAAAATAGACGGCTAATCAGCACCAATGTACCAAAAGTGTTTTTGTTTTGTTTTTCGAGGGGGAAAAAGCTTTAACTGAGCATCCTATTTAAAGATGTCGAAATAAGGGTCGACAGTTTTCATTTATCACTATGGCACCGTATGACCAATTATTGTGTTGCTCCTTCAAATAAATTAGCAATTTGTTGTCGCATTTCATTCTATAAAAAATAAATATTCATGATATTCCAATCATTTCTCTACACAACTCTGGAATGTACTAATGCCCATGCAGCTCTTAAACAACTATACAAATACCATTTTAAATCCAATTGTGTTCTTGTCAAAAGATGTATACCGCATTTTCCCTGCTTTTTATACATCTCAACTCATGGACAATATAATCGAGGGCTTGTCCAGCTTTTAAATAGAACATACGCATAATTTCTTACATAACAGGAATATGTTGAATATGTCAAACATATTCACACACGCTTTTTACTTAATCTCTGAACTGTACTAGGGCAGTTATATTTGGTTGTAATACTAATATATTCTTATTCTAATTCAAGGTGTTGGATTTTTTTATATTTAAGATTACAAAATGTACGCATCACCATCGGTTTATACCAATGCCCTGTCTTATAAACAGTTGCTTTGCGATTGATATTAAAGGGATCGTTTAACATTGTTAAATCTGATATACACGGCCCTACGTGTTATCAGTGTCTGTGATATGGTGTAATATTGAAGCCCTAAAAAAATCGCGCTTCAAAATGATCAAGAAGTGCCTCAAAAAAGTAAAAATCTTTGAGTGACCGGTTTTACCATACTCGTTTTCCCCAATAGACTGTAGTGTTATGAAAACCGTCAGGCGAACGGTTTTCAAAATTTGTAATTCCAATCATAAATATCTTGATAATCAGACAGGCGATCGGCTGGTAAAAGTCATGGTTTTCCTGACTGACCTAAAGGTTTATAATTATCATTGCATCATGAGCTAAATCTATAATTTTGTTTCAGAATCTGAGACAAAGTTACCGGATCCCTTTAATCGCAACCGTATACATAAGAGATAGGAGACTGTAAACGTCCGATTGATTAGAGGACTTGCGATTGATTCTAATCAGTCACAAATCTTCATATGATGGGACCCAGACTCTCAATTTAGCAAGGGCTAACTATGGTGTAGATGTATGAAATCACGTTTCGACAATATGACTGCAATACCCGAGGTCTATCATAAGACCTTGTCATACCGTACCATTCCAAATGTTGGTGCCTCTAACAACTCTTTGAATTCATATCATCTTAGGAAAAAAATAAGGTTTAAAAATATGTTTCAGGTTCTAAATAGTTTCCTTAATGGCAGCGTTACTGAGGTAAAATAATATTTTCATTTTTTCTTGGGGGGGTGGGGGGAATAAATAAGATATTTTTTCATATTAATTACGCTTGACTGAATTTCTTTCACACACCAAAAAATCACCAGACTCGTGACATTAGCTCACACAAATGAATTACATTTCAAGATTTGAAACAAAAAAATCAATTACACAAATCACAAACACATAAGAAAACAATACAAAAGAAATGAACGAGGAATTCCTCACAAAACGCAAACAAAAATTACGACTCAACAGAAAAAATGTTGACGAAAAGTCAAGTAAATCCCTTTGGCTGCACTTCCTCACAAGAAAACTCAGAAAAAAACTCGAGAAATCGAGGACGCACATTTATCTCTATAACACTTCACTTACATATGTCATAACGTTTGTCATCATAAAAAAACTTCTTGGTCCAGTGTCGTAGTGCTATGGTAGAAATGTTCAATATGTACATTATGCAGCTTGTAGACATTCCCCATAACTTGGAGAAGATTTTGTACATTGGTTTTTGTACATTCACCGCTCCTCTTCAACATCGAAAGACATTTGAAAAAAATATTGTGTACTTGGGTACAGAAAAGAACATCTGGGATATCGTCAGCGGAGTGGGAATATCCTTAAAAATGAAATGAACCATTTTCCTCATGTGATGCATATGACTTTGTGAAGTACCTCAATACAAAGGCCGCCATCCATTTTACGAGGCCGCCATCCATTTCCAGCCTAACCGCTCACGATGGTGGTCTCCTGCGTTCCAAATTACCTCTCTAATTTATTGAAAATATTTCATATTTCTTATGTTATTGTATGCTTCGTACATGTTTTTCGAATGATATAATTGTACATGATTTTTCATTTAATTACTTTTGTAAACATTGTATTCATTGTATTTGTTATTGTTCGAAATTTTGTACTTTGACTTTGAATTTGTATATTTTTGAACGCAGAAATAAAATCAATCAAACAAACAAATCAAACAAACAAACAAATATTTCATTTAGCTGTAATGAATAATTGTATTTCAATAGTCAGAATAGTCAGTAGGTGTTGCTAGGTAGGGCAAGCCATAATGTTTGTCCTACCTAGCAACAACTAATGTATGCAGTTCCCATTCTGACTATTAAAATACATTTATTCTTAATAGATGAATGAAAAATTTGTATCGAGGCACTTCACAAAGACGTATGCATTCGATTTGGTTACATTACAAAAAGAGTGTTTTACGATCATGTTGTAGGTCTTGCTCTAGTGATGTAAGAAATCCTTCTCTTTAAAAAAGACCCAAAAGGTACTCTTGAACTAATGCTTACTATTACTCCAATGCTGTATGCAACTTAATACAGAGTTAACTTTTCATAAGATATCGCCACAACTCCATTTGTCATAGGAGGACGTATGAAAAAAAAACAATGAATATATAATGATATAACCAAATTGGAAGGAGTTTGGAGACAAAAGCAGGATGTGTTCTGCTGGGCCAATACAATTCTCAAGAATTATTGCTAAAGGGGCAAAGTGGCCCGATATGTCACTGGATATTTGGCAAAATATTTCCAACAATGTTCAATTCCAATTCACAAGACTGGTGTAATTTTTAATTGAAAATGACCAATTCTAATTGAAAAGTAGTTGCATTTACTAATATAAAGACTGGATTTTTATCAATAATGACACCAAGTATTTTGAAGTGTTTATGTGTTCAGAATACACATCACCATTATCACTACACAAGCAGGAACTTCAATCGAATCCAGTTTTATTTTGAGACTGCAAAGAAAATGGGAAATCAGTCTTTAGTTAGTCAATAACAGATGACTGATGATCCCAATGCCCCCCCCCCCCTTCTTTGGTCTGAAACTAACGACAGACCACTGGAATTATGTCTTAAAATTTGCTGTGGAAACGGTCAAAATTAGTTAAGGGTGTGAGCGAGGCTAAGAATATGGATTTGATATAAATTTATCTAAGCTCATGACTTGGCATGTTGAAAAATATTTGTGAGTCCACAAAAAAAATTGCAAATATGGGCAAACATGGATTTAAACGGGTGTATCAGAAGTTTTGATGGAGATAACTTTGTGCATACAGCGTAAAGGCATCCCTTCATGATGGAAGATCTGGGACTCGTTTCACAAAGCCTTTTTTTCAATGACAAATGACAAAAATCAGTGACAAATCTGCTGATAACCAATCAGAAGCAAGTATTTCACTAGCTTATAACAAAGACTGTCATTTGTCACTGATGACAAGTTTTGTGAAACGCTCCCCTGCTAGTCTAAAAGACCCAACTCAATCCAAGTGATGGTGGCCAGATCGTTAACGACAAAGTCTCAAGTTCAACTTGATGCAAATAAAGTCCTGAAAGACAGTTCACATTCTGATCCTTCTGAAGAAATCCTGCAACTTCAAATCGGATGTGGAACTGTAGCGTCACCAAACATTGAACTCCTCTTGCATTTAATCAAAAGTACTCCTCCAAGGGTCTTCACATCCTTGAGTATCAAGAATTAAGGATCCCCCCCCCCCCCCTCACATAGCCTTCATTGTTTTTTTAATCATTTTAGGAGCTGATGTCCAATGTCCATCTCTGGCTTCTTCAAGCAATTGATCTAGAGGAACTTCTGCGACATCAGGAAACCTGGAGTTGTTATCACCACATAGCCTCATTGTTCCTAGGCTATGTCATCCTCAGAGCCATGTTGTCTCGAGTCCAAAGCCTATTTGTTCAGGCAAAGCGATATCAACAGGAGCTCCTGGAACTTCTTCCCACTTGAAGCCTTTCAAGAGTTCTGGAGTTGTTTCTGCTCACATGGCCCCACTGTCTCAAGATTCTTTATCGTTCTAGAAGCTAGTGTCACGAGTCCAGGTCCAGTTTGTTCAAGCACTTGGCCAGTGTTGTGGAGGATTCGGTGTTGCTGATCGCCAGGCTTGCTAAGAGCAGCTCATGCTTTCGGATTTCGCTGCCAAGATAAAACATGGGTACAAATGTCAAAACGATGGCAAAAGTGAAGAAAAAAACTTCCACAGAAAAACATTTAAGAATCTAAATAAAAAATTAAATGGGGAATACAGTGTATTTTTAAAGGTATTTTAAAGGGATTGGGTATATTTGCCTCAGATTCTAAACAAAATCTTGGATTTAGCTCATGCTGCAATCATAATTATAATCCTTTACGTCAGTCAGGAATCCCATGAATTTTACAAGATTGGAAATAAAAATCAGTCTAATTGTAAGACCTGTCACTCAAGATTTTTAAATTTTTGAGGCAAGCCCAATTTTTGTAGGGCTTCAACACACTGATAACACTAAGGGCCATGTATATCAGATTTTTAAAACTTTCAGAGAAAGTGAAATATGTTCTAAAATTAAGAATCTTTCCTCAACATAAGGAATGGCAGGAAGCCATTAAATATATATAAAGACATCTAAATGAATATGTAATGTATACCTACCGAGACCCTATCGCATACAAAAGCCACAATCTAAACTACAGTGAAACCTGTATATAAAGACTGCTCAAGGGTTACAAGATAAGTGGTCCATAAAGGCAGATGGTTCAATTAGTACAGGCTTCAATGAGAAACCATATTCAATGGAAATGACAAATGAGGTCTTTATAGACGAGTGATCTTTTCATACAGATGGTTGCCAAACCAGGTTTGACTGTATTATCCTTAATTTATGATGAAATAAAGCCAAATTGATGCCAGTTAACTTACCTTCTTCCAACCGCAGAATGTGTTGCTATGTTCTTGAGAATCAGAGCTGCTGTGAGGCGTATACTCTTAGTGACAGGTCCTTCATTTTCTCCCTGCAGTAACAAAACATAGGTTTAAAAAAAATGTTTTATAATATCATGAAATGTGTAGATAGTAAGACAAGTTATAATATTTTTACTACAAATGTAATTCTATTGATGGTGATTCTATTCATGAATAATGGATAACGAGCTACTGCAGTTAAGTTCAGTCAAGACAGCAGTCCTGCTTACAGTTCTGATCATGTCATGTCCAAAATTACCCTCTTTCCACAAAGTATATTTTCCTATTGCTTTTCGAAGTAATAAGAAGGAAAAGATATTATTGCATAAATATGACTTCATGAAGAAAATAATTATTAAACTGAGAGGGACCAAAATATATTGTAAAGTTAATCAGAGTATTAATATGTGGCGGCAACAATAGAATTTGACCAAAAGAGAGGTCCATCAAAAAAATTATGAAAAAAAAAAAAAATCTTTCTTTTGGTGATCTATTAAATTTTCTATAAGAAAGTTTCTCTTTAATAACATAAATGCCTGGGTGTTTGGGTCCTTAGCAGATGAGATCATTTTTCAATATTTTTAATTATCTAAAACTGATTTTCTTACCAAGAATTCATTGAGTGAAGGTGTATTGAGGCTCCTACGTATTGCATGGTAAGCTGTATGTGCGTTGTAGACGATGGGTGGAGGCTGAGGAGAGGAGTCCTGTGATGGGGGAGGGGTAGGCTGGGCTGCACGCTGGGCTCGCTTATCCATTGACGCTTGAACGGCTTGCTCGGAACAGTGCTTGTCCTGGAGAGTAAAGGTGATGAGAGACAAGGGGTTAACAAATCAGATAGAACAAATTTTCTTTAAAGGTATATACCAGTTTTGGAAATGCCCCCCTCTCAAAAAATAAAATGTAAGCTCTTATTACCAATCATGTGAAAGAATATGTTTTGGACTAATAAGTGATGACACAAATTTTGCCAGGAAACCGCCTACTAATTTATACATTTGGTAAATTATCATATTTTTCCGGCCTGGATAGATATCGTGTATTCCTACAGGTATGTACATCTTTCTGTGTACAGTGCTTGTAACTTTACCAAGACTGGGCCAAATTTCTTATAATTTTGTTGATTCCAGAACCTTGCAGTGCACAGCAATACTTATATGCTAGATGATCAACCTTTACTGATCGATTCCACAATGCAATCGCATGACCAGAACTGGTCTTTACCTTTAAGGATTGCAAAGTGAGGTAGATGAGTTGGGAGAACTTAAATGGGTACACCATGTGTATAGTCCTTATAAGGACAGAGATATTCTTTCTTGGCGAGATGTAATAGTTTTTAAAAGATCTTTCGTGGGGAGAGTTCTGACAAGAACTGTATATTTGATCTTCAGTTTTTATAGCCCAGTTTTCCAGTGTCAAATCTGATAGAATTTTGATATGAGTGGCTGAGACGGATGATTTATGCAGGTGAGGAATCTAATTTACAATTTTTTAATTTATTGGTAGCAGGTAGCAGGTACAAAAATACAATTCAGGTAAAGATATTTTATTTCTGTCAAACTTTGAGAATATTGCTCTGTGGTCTTAAATTCCCTTTTCACATATTATCATTATTCACAAGGACAAAGAGAGAAGTTATAAATAAATAAAGGGGAAACAAGAGTGTCAATTTTTTTGTAAGAGAAAGAGTCACAGAGAGAAAACAGACAGATAAATTAGAAAGTGTAAAGATAAAAAGCAAGAACCATTTCACAAGAGAGAGAGAGAGGACAAGCAATATACAGAGAAAGGATACAAAGATGAGATAGAAAAAGAGAGAAAATAGAATGAAATATAACAAAAATAACAGAAAGTTGGAAAGAAATGAAGAAGGAAATTAGAAAAAAGGAAAGATGGAACGAAAGAAAAAGAAAGAGTAAAAAATGAAAGAGAAAAAAAGAAAGAGAAAAAGAGAAAGAGAAAGAGAAAGAGAAAGAGAAAGAGAAAGAGAAAGAGAAAAAAGGAAGAGAAAAGAGAAAGAGAAAAAAGAAAGAGAAAAAAGAAAGAGAAAAAAGAAAAAAAGAAATCAAAGAAAGAAGAAAGATAGAAAAAAGAAACGCTTTTGTAATGACTCACCATGATGTGGCTTACAACGGACCATCTCTGTCTCTGTATGCGATCACACCCTTCCCACTCACAGATACCCCTGTAGTTGATGCTGAGTATATGATCCATGCACGTATGCGTGTGCAGAGCCTTGCCAGACCCCAGTTTTCTGTGGATCAGAAAATACAAAAAAACAAATAAAAACTTGCTGTAACACTCTACAAACGTCAAATTCTATTTATTTCCAAATTCACAGGACTTGATTCACACCAAATTTCATTTTGATCTCCTGCCTCACATAGTTTCTCATTCAGAATCCTAAAAACTACAACCGATACATGAGTAAGATTGATAATATTTTGGCCCAAATGGTACTCATTTTCATTGTTACCAAGTATTGTTTGATGGAAGAGATTTTAAGAGCTTTTATAGAATCATTAAATTGGCAACATATTAAAAATTGCAACAAATCTGATTTCCGATGAAAGATGGCGATTCGATCCTATTCTATAATTCCTTTTGAGATCCCGGGACGTTCTTCAGCAACCTTTGCTCCTGGCTCTAGTTTGTCAAACAAATAGGGTCAAGGGTCAAGGGTCAAATTGCAATTTTGTTTCGGGTTAGGTTAGGTTAAGGGCAAGGGGTAAAGTTAGGTATAGTGTATTTGGTCCAGAGTTAAAGATAGTGACTGGTTTAGTGTAGGAAGCAAATTTCACCAGACCATGTGTCGTATCACCAAATCTGCACTAACCTCAAGAGATCATACATTTACAATGTACAAACACCTGAACATACTCATACTTTGGGTTGAACTTGAGACAATGAATATAACAAAAATACATTACGATTTCACTGATGGTTTAATTTGGCAAAATGTGGTTAGGACAAAATACAGTCAAACCTGTCTATAGCGACCGAACAAGGGAAACACAAAAACTGGTTTTTGTAGACAGGTTACTTTAGTACATGTTTCAATGAGAAAACAATTTCAAGGGAAACAAAAAATGTGGCCTTTATAGACAGGTGGTTTATGTAGACAGGTGGTCACTAAAGCAGGTTTGACTGGAGAAAAAAGAGAAATAAGAAATAAAAGAAATCCGTTTCTCACCTACTGCACCCCTTCCATTCGCAGACATACTTCTGAACCGCAGGCGCTGATTTCCCACTAGTGCTACTCGACTTCCGACTTGAACTCGACGTTGACGACGATGACGAATGTCTCCTCTTCTTACTGGAACGCGGTGTTGATGGTGAAGGAGGAGTAGGAGCAGGAGTTGTTGGAGAGGCTGCTGGGTTCGATGTCGCCAATTGCTTCGCGTCTGGAGACGATAGGACATCATCGATGGGTCGCTTGAAGCATGGCGAGGCAGTGGAAGGGCTAGGGACTTGGACAGTTAAAGGAGACGGTGGCTGCTGCGCTGGCAGAGGCAAGGAAGATTGTGCTGAGGTAGTTGATGCTGGAGGAGCGGATGTCGCCACTTGTGAGGAAGCAGAGGCTGTCCTTGCGGTTGCCTCTGAAATGCTTGTCTGATTGACGGAGCTTTGAGTCCTGTTTGAGGCAGCTGAACTTGTCTGGGTGTCACCAGACCGCGAGGTGGGGATAGGCACTGACTGACAAGAGTTCTGCTGGTTGTTATTATTAGCATTTGCCACTGCACCAACAGTGACCGAAGGCACGGTACTGGGAAAACTGGGGCGTATCTCATGACAGAAAGCCACAAGCGACTTGGGGTTAGGAGTACTGGTGTTTGGAATGTTAGGTTGGCTAAGGTTTGGTACGGCTCCATAAAAGAGCTTATCGAGTCTATCACTCACTGTGTTATTACTGTCATAAGGGTCTCTGTGCAAGGGGGATTCTGTGTGCGATCCAATATCGCCGTTCATAACATGATTCAAACAAGGTTTTCCTAACTTGTCAGCAATAATGCCATTTTCCGCTGAAGAAGACTTGTCCCTTTTCATTTGTTCCACAACACTGTCCACTTTATCGCCAATCGTTTGAGGGGTTTTCTTGAGGAGAGATTCAATGTCTTTGGAAGCTATGCCATCCTTGGCAAGTTTGATCCCGCTATGGAGTTTGTCCTTCATATAACCATTTGCCAGTCCTTGCTTGGTAAGAGTGTCTTGACTCAGAGAATCTACAGAGTTATTGCATTCATTGGCATCAGTCCTTGGGCCTACAGGTACAGGCAAGCCATTGCAAACAACACCTACAACCTTCTTATCCCCATCCTCTGATATCACATTGACCGAATAATTGCCTTTGCCGCTTTCCTTCTCACCATTTGCAGCCAGTTGGCCATCCACGAATTTGCTCTGATCTTCCTTCATGCTACCATTTTTGTTCTTGTCTCGCTCTTTGTCCTTGTCTTTATCTTTCTTTTTATGTTTCGATTTGTGGTTTTTCTTGGACTTGGTATCCTTCATGTTCATGTTGGGGCTTGTGGTGCCTGGTGGGGCTGGCAGGATGGGTTGGTGATGAAGTTGGATCTGTGGAATGTTTGCAATGGTTGGAGCGGACTGGACAGTCATGCCCTGTGAGAACTGTGTGACTACTTGAACATTGGAGAAAGGCATGGTCTGTCCTTGCTTTTGAACGGTCATAGGGGTGCCTTGCGACTGCCCAATGGCATTGAGCACTATCTGGCCTTGCTGAGGCTGTATCACCTGCAGTTGCTGCGGCTGTCCAGCTGCGGCTTGAAGAGCTGGTCCTTGCTGAAGCAACCTCTTAATAAGAGGCGAGTCCCTGTTTGTAGGGCTCAAGGGGCCCTGTAACCTCTGCATACCCGGGAAGTGTGCTATCTGCACATTTTGAGGGTTCCCTTGAACCTGGGCGATCTGATGATGCTGAATGGGCCTTGCAATTTGGAAATTTTGAGTCCCATGCATGTGTGACGGTTGTGGGAGTATAGGTCTTGGGCCCTGAACCATGGTAGACACTGGTGGTGGTTGTGGTAAGATTGGCTTTGGTCCTGTTCTTGGAGGGCCACTCACATTTTGCACCACAAGCTGTCCAGGATTCTGGGAGAGAATGGTAGCCTGGGCAAAGTTTCCTTGCTGTTTACTGTTGGTCATGATCATTGTCTGACCAGGCTGAAAATGTTGGACACCCGTTACCACAGTGAGCTGCTGCTGTTGGACTTGCTGCTGAACCTGACCTTGTCCTGAAGGCTGCTGTAATAAAGTCACTTGCAGAGGCACTTGCGTCTGGAACTGCTGTCCTTGGAAGTTTGTCTGGTTATGGATGACAGTCTGGTGGCCCTGCATTTGTATTTGCGGTTGCACTTGAACAAAGTTCCCACCTTGAGTTTGGATGACCGCCCCCTGAGGGTTCCCGACCACAGTTCCAGCTGGCATGCTTACCGGATGCGTTTGGACCATATTTCCCGGATGTGTTTGGACCATATTTCCCGCCTGTGTCTGCAGCATTGGCTGGTTACTATGCATCTGGACATTGACCATACCTCTTGAGACTACAGCTTGTGCTGGAATTTGCTGTTGAATGACATACTGTTGCTGCGGTTGGGACTGCGTCACCATTCCTGCTGTTCCTGGCTGTGTATTGCTGTTCGCCAATTGGTAATGTTGGGTAACCTGGGCCTGCTGCGGTTGGCTGAAGACACCTGCTGGACTATGAGCAAAAGATTCTGGCATGGTTGTCACAAGTCCTTGCATTCGCTGCGGTTGAGGCAGATCGGGCGTTGACGTCTCCCCGTTTATCTTCGGTGTCTGAGATCCATTATCCTCAATGGTATCTGCCTCTGACAACATGCTCTCAGTTTCATCCATCGGAACGTCGCAGGAACTCTGGTTGAGGACTGGGGAACCTGCAATCTGGCGAACGATTCCTTCCGCAAGATCCGTCCTGTCCTCTGCATCCTCATCGTCTTCATCTACCCCCACAGCATGCATATTGGGAATCTTTTCTATTCTAACCTCACCATCTGGCAGTGACACTTTAAGAGGGGGTTTGCACTTCTCTGTGGAAGTATCCTCAGCCGAAGGCTTTGGGGACTTCTCCACTCCCCTGCTTGGACTCTTGCTTGATTGTCTTGATGGGGTTTTCCTTCCCGATTTCCCACTGTTGCTTCGACTTCTGCTCTTACTTTTAGAGTTCAATTCAATACTTGACTCTGAGTTTGTATCAGATTGAATATGGTGTTGTCCGTTTCCGGTCGGCACAGAAATTCCATCTCCCTGCTCGAGTTGATGAACTGTTGACGGTACACTGGCGTTTTGAGGAATCCCTCTAGGCATACTACTATCAACTTGTGCTACAGTACCAACAAGACTGGGCGCAACTGGAACATGTGATCGAACTGTTGTGGGTGTCCCAACGTAGTTCTGAGGTCCATTTAATACTTGAGCTGAGCCCATTTGTCCATTAAAAGGCTTGCCATTGGATTGTTGCAAGCCAAAGTTCAATTGTTGTTGCTGGACTCTCATGTTTCCTGCAATGATGTCCGCAACGCTGACATTTTCTCCCTGAGACGAATGTGGTACTGGCTGTTGCAATGGTGCTCCCTGAGCTTGTTGCTGCTGCTGCTGTACTTCTGTTCGCTGTAGCTGTTTCTCACCCATAGGATAGCTTCCCTGCTGAGGCATTTGTCCTATACTTGGCACTGGTTGTTGCATTACCTGCGGTAGCATGACTAGCCCCTGGGTGTTGGGCGTGACAGCCCTAGGAGCCATCACTGGCCCCGCTTGACCAACTTGCCGGCCACCTGGTGTATGAATATGTATCTGAGATGGCAGCTGTCCAGTTTGTCCTAGAATCTGTCCAGGAGTGGGCCCTTGACCATTGGGGGGAGCATGAGGCTGAATCAACGGTCCATGGATGTGTCCTGGTATTTGTCCGTGGACTTGACCAGGCAGCTGAACCGGAGCTGGTCCGGAAGGAGGTGCAACCAACTGTCTCTGGGGAACCCCCTGGGGAACACCCTGGTGGAAGATGCCACCCTTGGGAGGAGGAGGGCTTGGTGAGACCGTGGGAGATGGAGAGTGTCTTTGGGCCATCCTAGCAATCATGGCTGAAGCTGCCATATTTCCTGCAATAGTTAGAAAGTACAAGGAAAATATGAATACCAACACAAGAAAAGTTTAACTACAACATATTCTAAAAGACTTATCTTAATAAGGATCTGTTGTACAAAGAAAAGTGCAAAGAAAAAAAGTTGAATTGGGAACAAATTGAAGAATTGGCTATTTAAACTTACACGTTTCTCAACTGAAGCCCACATTGTACTGTCGAACCATTTTTTCTTTGCGTGCGTGATACTCACATATTTGCCAATTGGTCCAGATTCCCGAAAGTCAATGCCTAAACTTATCAAATTACAACAACTACTTTTCTCCAATTTGTTAAAAGGTCCTTGTGCCTAAACCGGCTGGCATAAAGAATTTGTGGAGGTTTCTTGTTATTTCAACGGTATCTTATGCATTTAGAATATTTGTTTCCTTTCGAACAAAATTTGGAAGGAACACTCACCTCCAGGAGAAGGTGCACTCTGATTTGCTTGCCATTTCCATGGCAACGGGACACGCCTTCTTTTGATGCCGGCGATAAGGAACTGAGGACCTGCCTCACTATCTGCCTTCTTGCCCTCTACTGCTGGGAAGACAATCCTGAAAAAGAAAATAAACATAAACCAGCATTAAAAGGAAATCCAACCTTGATAGTAAACTTCTCAAGAGGAAAAGAGGTATAACTCTATTATCAAATAAACATTTACTTTACTTGTATTGAAGAGAACTATTGTTGAGCTAGCGTCATAAGCATCCCTGGATGATGCGTGTGCTCTATAAGTTTACACTATTATTATTATTATTTATATCAGAGAAGTAGACTGGTGACAGTTTGAATGAAATCAGACAAAAAATGAGAATGATATGAATTTGTAAATGTTGTATTCACTAGAAGTATTGGCTTTTCAAATTGGCTGAATCTGTAACGTCTCTGTGCTGTAGTGGCGGATAACTTTCTTATTTGTTCCAACACAAAAAAAGACTAAAGTTACAATTAAAAAAAAATGTATGACTCAGGAGGGTCAATATCCATACCATAATTTGAGTAATGCCCTAAAAAGGGAAGACACTTAGGGGGAGAAAAAAAAATTCACGACAATCGCGAGAGTTATCCACGACTATGTCACAATCCACTGACCAAACTCCCAAATTGAGATTCGCATAGACTTTAATAATGGTCTGTATTCCCTCAAACTTTTAGATTATCTTTAATTATACATCTAGCATTGATGTCACTACCTTAGCACTATTTCCTCTCATCTGAACAATGTTACCAAGTCCCTTAAATGATTGTTCTGTTTATTTTCTTATAAAAATGGCTTGAGCGGTTCCAAGGGGTTAGAGTTTAAGTCACTTACTTGACGCATCTCATGAAGTCGTTTGAGTTGAGGATGTTTCGGCCCATGATCTTACCGCAAACCGACAGGTACTCTGCAAAGAGGTCTATGTTGGTGATTGATGCCACCGGGTCTGTGTCGTAATGTGCACCCAACCTGAAGTAAATGGAAAGAAATGAAATAACAAAGGAATAAATAAATGGATGGATAGAAAGAAGGATGGATGGATGGATGGATGGCAGGAATGAACAATTTAATGAATGAAAGAGAGAATGAAAGAATGTATGAAAGATGAATAAGTGATAGATTGATTGAATGAATAAATGGGCGGATGGAAGGAATGAAATATAAATGAATACAAGAATGAGAGAATGAAAGAAAGAAAACAAAAATGAATGGAGTTATGCAAAGAAAAGAAGGAAAGAGTGAAATAGTTAAATGAAAGAATGAATAGAATGAACACATTACGAATGAATCAATGAATTCATGACAGAATGACTGCATGAATGAATGAGTGGAAGAAAGATTGAATGAGTAAATGAATTTTATTAGCCAAAAGTGATCAAAATACAACAATAATTCACATAAGTGTGTAAGCATGGAATGGATTAAATAGTGGCTATGATGCAGGGGGCTTTTCACAAAACCATTATAAGAACAAGTTCGCAGACAAACCATTGAAGCGTGTGTATTAAATCTAACACGCCTTTTAATGGAATGTTGGTGAACTTGTACCTATGACGGTTTCATGAAACAATGCCCGGGAGTGGGGGGGGGGGGGGGGGGGGTTCATAAAGATCCTAAGTTAAACTTATCTCTAAGTTGGGACTTAACAATTATGGAAAGCCATTAGCATCTTTGAAAATGTTTTGTAAAAGTTATTTTAAAAGGCATAAAATGTTGATTCAAATCATTCGTATTTTCTATTATCAAGGAGATCTCATGTTCTTGATGTGGAAATGAAGAAAAGTCTAAAATACTTAAATTCTTGCTTTTGAATATATTCTATTTTAAGCCTACAAATGGCTCTCCATAATGTTTAAGTCCAACTTAGAGTTAAGTTTGACTTTAAAAGGATCTTTGTGAAATACTCCCATGGAGTGTAACTTACCACTGGCAGGCTAAATTCTCCATGTCGGCTTCCCTGGCCTGACCTCCCTGGGCTGGTGGGGGCGGGGTGGGTGACGCCGAGGAGTTTGAAGACATTAGAAGAGTTCCTAGGAAGAAGACAGCACAGGGATGTATGTGTAAATATGGCACTAACATCCTTTGGCAAGATATTACCGTAACTTTTACTTGCTACTCTCCACCCAGGTGTTAAATGTGTACCCCTTAGGATGCGAACGTCATTGTTGGTCAAACAGTCTTGAGCATCAAGTAACGCCTGGCTGGAATGCTCCCCAGGGAGTGGAGATTGTGCACACATTGTGTGCGGGCAAGTGTTAAACTTCTTCTGATCATTTCCTAACATAAGATTAACAATTCAAAATATGCTACAATGAAAGACCGATAGATTTTCTTTTTTAACTAGAATAAGAATACCCGGTAAAGATAATCTTACTTATGTAAAATGATAGTAACTTCTCTACACGGTTTGTACAGCATGTCCATTTGGACATAGTGTCTTGCTCTTGCTTGTCGAAAATGCTATCATACCCCCAAATGAAACAATGGAATTTGAGTTGTAACCAGGGGTGATTTCCTCAACCCACCCTCCCCCCTCGGGTAAAGAAAAAAAAGGACTTGTGGGAAAAAATGGCATTTAATAACATTCCCCCCCTTTTGAGAAAGAAAATTTGTAAGAAAAAATAGGGAAAAAATATCAGGGAACCAATTTAAATTGGGTAATTATCAGGCCTGGTTGTGACTTACTTGGTTGCTGAGCTGCTGCTGGAGGGGTGTGGAGCTTGGCCGGGGGTTGAGGAGGGGCGTTGTTGGGCGTCGTCATCCCCGGTCTGCCCATGGTAACGATAGGGTGATGGATGCCGTCCGGAACATGGTCGACGATCTTGATCCCTACGAAGGCATCAGCGCCTAATGACTGGGCGTCCAATGTTATAAGGCATACCAGCACATCTGTAGTGGGTGAGATCAGATTTCAAAGTGTTGAGGGGATGTGTGGCAAAGGCTTCAAAAGGAGTTCCGGTTACTACTTAAAAGCATCGTTTAATAATGTTAAATCTGAGATGCATGCCCCTACGTGTTATCAGTGTCTGTGATATGGTGTAATATTAAAGCTTCAAAATGATCACGAAGTGCCTCAAAAAAGTATTAAAAAAATGAGTAACATGTTTTACCATACTCATTTTCCCCCATAGACTGTAGTGTTATGAAAACTTTTAGGAAAACAAAAAAAGATATTCTGATTTCCAATCATAAATATCTTGATAATCAGACAGGAGATTGGCTTGTAAAAGTCATGGGGTTCCTGACTGACCTAAAAGGTTAACAATTATGATTGCAGCATGAGCTAATTCCAGGATTTTGTTTCAAAATATGAGACAATGTTACAGAGTTGCTTTAAAAACATTACTGAATATTCAATATTTCATGTTGATACCAAAAAACTTGGTGAAGTCTGCATCTATCTCAACTGTTTAGAGAAAAAATATCATTGGTAAAGCTCCAAACAAACCATTATTGTTGGTGGTATAAACAGAAATGTTGATCTCTCAAGCATCTTCGTTTACCATTTCATATTAGCAACTATTCCAAAGAACCTATTAAACCTACAAGCAAAGTGCAAATCTTACACTACCTATATTACAGACAAAAATAAAGCCTAGGACTGAGTCATCACGGGCTTTGCCGAACCCGGGTTTGACTTGAAAGTTTCGGGCGGGGACCGTGTACCCGAAATTTTCACCACTGACACTAACAATCATGTGCATGCAGCGGCGGGAGTTAAGACTAAGTTGCTGATCTAATAATGCGAAGGAAAAATTAAGATGCTTTAAAAAATAAATGTATATCGTTTCAGTTGACGGTAGTTGTTTTTATCGCTCTAAAATTGAGGCTGCAAGAAAGGAATCACGTTTCGTGCGTGGTACCGAGTGAGTTCAGAAACGGAAGTGGAAATATGACCCACTGAAGACTGAGCAAGTTAAGAAAGTCCCAGACACAAGACTAAAATGTTGAATTAAATTGAAATATAAGTTTGTGAATTGCATATTTTTAGTTCTCTTTTCTTCAAAATATCAGTGTGAAATTTAATTTTGAAAAACCCGAAACTCAAATATTCAAACCCGTGTTTCGGCGCGACGGTCGGGGACCGGGCGAGGAACCGTTTTGACTCAGGCCTAATAAAGCCATAACAAATGTTGAGGCAAATGTGGGATTATCTGAACTGCACTTTACGACAATGTTTCATTATTGGAGCAGTAACATAACAAATCCCATCTATTAATTCCAGCTAAAAATATCTTGAAAATACAACTGACCAATTAATGGCAACGATACCTAAACATTTGTTTTTAAAAATCAAACCAAATCAGCAAGTGGTCAGATTACTAGATACTTTTTTTTTAAATAAATAAAATGGGACAAATGGGATGTGTGGCACGAGACACATTCACCAGAATCACACATTACATCCATACTTTCAACAACATCAGGTTATATAATAACTATAAACAAAACAAATAAATAACCCTCATATATATAAAACCATGTATACGTCTTTTAAAGGTAATACAAAGTTTTGGTAAATTTTGAAAATTGGCTGGATATTGATTCTTTACAATTTTGATATATTTGGATGCCCATGTGGATGTATTATAAACACTAGAAAAATTAGCTCCTAAAACACTTCTGCTTTCGAGAAAAATTGAATGTCAAAATTTACCGGTGCTCCCGGTAAATTTTGATAAATTTTCAAATAGCGCCTACGGCCATACAATGGTAGCTGTGACCATGAAAATCTCAGAATATGTAGTTGTGATATATAATTTCCAAACGGAATAGCCAATCGGTCGATTATAGTCAAGAAACATTGTTTTATAGTTAAATTAATATCTTTACCTTGAGAGGGAGCTATACAACATGAAGAGTTAATTATTTACAATTTCATCACTTAAGACTCCATTTCAACCGCGAGAACGATCATTGAATATTGTAGGATCGCATATACTTCCAATATGTTCATTTGAACAAAATTCATGACCCCATACCAAAACTTTGTATTACCTTTAACATTATTTGTTATTTCATGTATTTGTACTCTTGTTCGTGTACAGGGCCTCACAGAAAAACAGTATTAATACTGAGAGAGTAACCCTGTTTAAATAAAAACGAATAAATAAATAAAAATAAAACATTGTTACTGACCTATGCTATGATGGACACTTGAAAGGCGGGTGCAGAAGGGTTCCTCCCTCTCCGACATGACCAGCATGACCTCTAGCGCCCCCAGGAGAAGCTGGATGTCGTGGATGGTGAGGAGGGTGACGATCTTGACATAGATGGTGGGTTCCAGGCATCGCTGGAACAGGTCCAGGTTGTTGTCGACCATCATGAGCTTCTCGATAAGCTCCATTGCTGGAAAAAGAAGAAAAATATGATAATAATAATAACAGTCAGTTCTTGTAATAGCACTTATGTCTGGTGCTCCACAATTATTACCCCTGCTTTAGCTTGGCTGGCACTCTAGCATTCCAAGGAACTAATTCCTGCCAGGTACCAGGTACCCATTTACATCACCTGGGTGGAGTGTGGCAAATGTAGATTAATGGCTTGCCAAAGGACATTAGTGCCGCGGCAGGACTCAAACCAAGAACCATGTGATCCAGTCAGGGGTGGATATGCATTTTAAAGGAATATTCTCCTGCACTAACAGAACTTATCACACTAGTAATTTGAAGCGATTTTTACAGTCCAATTATCGTGTGTGCATAATTGCTCATTTGTGAAGTTCACATTGTCATTAACCCTTACTGTACTGGGGGGGGGGGGGGGCTGGGAGGCCCCCCCCCTCGACATTTTCGGAGATTGCGCCGCAACCGCTTGGAATTTTGAATTGTCGTTTCACGACTTTTTTCCCTCAAGTCTTACGCACATTTTGATACCATTTTGCATAATTAATTAGGCTAACGACAAAAATTTGCATATTCAGAAAAAACTAATTATACCATCTTGTTCCTTACGTAAATATCTACAAACATGCAAATTTTTGTGTTCATCGGACAATCGACGGCCGAGATCATAGGGGGGGAGGGGGGGGGGGGGGGCCTCCCAGCCCCCCCCCCCCCCCCAGTCAGTGGGTGCTCAAAATAGCCCAGTACAGTAAGGGTTAAATAAAATTAGACTGTTAATTAGCTCCATTACTAGATTGGTTTCAGAAATAAATGGAATATCAAGAAATAATTTAGTAACATTTTTTTATATTACTTGATTCAAACCCTATTATAATCATTCTAGAGCATTAATATAAAACATGTATCTAATCGATTTGATTTCAATCTTTAATTCACACAGAGAATCTTGTTGCAATTTTTTGCTTCAAATTGACAACCCTAGCCAGAAAAGAATGAAGTAACTCAAAAATGAGAGCTATAAACTCGTCCGATTTCTAAAGTAAACCTCTATGGTTGTACTACTTGATTCAAACCATTTTTATTATCCTTTTCAAGCAGTAACATAAATACATTTATTTTAAATTTTTCATATTTTAATTCAAACATAAATTCTCATTGCAATTTTTTGCTTCAAACTGACAACCCTAGCCAGAAAAGAATGAAGTAACTCACCTTTGAGAGCCATAAACTTGTCTGAAATTTGAAAGTTAACCTTTATGGTTGCATTACTTGATTTAAACCATATTTATTATCCTTATAGAGCATTAACATGTATACACTTTAATCTTTAATTCAAACATAAATTCTCAAATTGGCAACCCTGGCAGGAAAGAATGGAGTTACTTACATCTGATGGCGACAAACTTGTCTGAATTTGAAAGTAAACCTTTATGAATCGTATGCAGCATGAGTTGTGTACTGACGTAATCTATGGAATCTAGAACAATCTGTGAAAAAAAGGGAGAGAGAAAGAGATATTAAATATTATAATGACAACCACAACAATAGTATTAGATATCTTTATAATAATTATACTTGCTTATATAGCACCTAACACTTACTTTATCAGAAGTCTCTAAGCGCTCTACACTAATGCAGCATAATTACCCTGGCTTTAGCAGTGCAGCTGTCACGCGCGCTGCGTTTAAAGGAATAAATTCCTACCAGGTCCCCATTTACTTCACCTGGGTGGAGTGTGGCAAATGTAGATCAATGTCTTGCCAAAGGACATTAGTGCCGTGACGGGACACCACACCTCTACATATCCACCATGCAAGGTGCTCCATTATCACCCTGGCCCAGCTAGGCTACCATTTATGATGTTGCAGCATTCAAGGAATTCTTTCCTTACGGTACCCATTTAACACCTGGGTGGAAGGTGGCAAATGTAGAATAATGTCTTGCCAAAGGACATTAGTTCTGCAGCGGTACTTGAACCGTGTCTTTCACAGTCCAGCGACGTATCCACTGGACCACGACAACTCTACATAAGCATCCATTTACCCAGATAGCAAATATAATACAAAATCCTTACGACAATAATCAGACCGGTTTGTGGATAGCACATGGTACAAACGACCCCAAATAGACATGAATTTGTTAATGTATCACTTACGTGATTGCATATATTGGTGAGTGTGTCCATGCCCAGTTGTTGTAGCATTGTGCAGGAGTTATGGGCCAGGAGTAGAAGGAATCTGTAGAGTGTCCGATGACTGGCCATGCTACTGATGTGATGACTCTCAAACGACAGGTTCCTGAAGATGATCGCAATCTGTGAACATAAAATCGTACACAATCAATAATAAACAGTAATCATCAAGCTACCATGGGTGATATTCCGATAGCGCATACTAGGTTAAGCCTGGCTTAACTTAGTCCACACTTTTATTGAGTGCCTATTGCCAACTCATTTACCCTGTACAGATAATTTTAATCCTGCAATGAAAAGTGTCCAAAAAATAATTTTGCAATGAAATGGGAAGAAAAAGATAATATAAGTATGAACTGATTTTCAACAAAGTCTTTGGTAGATTATCTTTTTCATGAATATTGAAAGAGGAAGATGAAACCTAGCATTCCATTGAAGTGTGAACTAAAATTCTTGTGTAGTCTGGACTTAGTCCCGCTTAACTTATGAGAATACCACCCCATGGGTTTTACTTTTGAGCCCAACAAGAAATCCGCACAAGAATGAGTCCCATATGTTCTGTAAAATCTGTATAATGACAGGTGAAAAAGCCTGGAAACTAGCATCGTTGATAGTAATGCTTTTTATTTTGATTACAGTCTGTGGTCATGAAAAAGGTAATACCAATGTCATCATAACGTTGATAGTATCAATAACAACATTGCTAATGTCAATGCCAAATGGGTACTGTAATAATCTGATGATTGCAAATGAAACTTGCTTTCGTACCACAGACATCACATCAAAATGTCTATGGTTACAGTTTTGACTTTGCACAAGCGGAGGAAAAAATGTTATCAAAAGAAAAAAGAAGTGAAAAAACATACAAAACTATTGTCTTCTAAAACTAATCAATTTTAACAAAGATGAATTCACTTTCTATGTTTAGGGTTCGATGTTGGTACACTCAATTCAAAACAATTGTCTTTAAACACCCGCTCTTAAAAATAAAACAAATCTAAAGTTGTTTACCTGTAGTATTCTCTGCCCCTCTACATCGGAGAGACCCATCTTTCTTACTGCAAACAGCTCCACATCCTTGTACTGTCTCTTATCTACAACAAGATAACAAACAAGAGGTTAAAGAGTATGGAAGAAAAGCTTGAAAAATGAAAAATGATAGAAGACATCATGACAAAATTAATTCCCACATGATAATCAAAAATAAACTGTAAGCAACTACGGTAATTTCTAGCCCGTTTATCTAGAAAGAGTATTCCGAGACGCATTAATTATCACCACGCCTTTTGCCTAGCTGCCATTACAGCGCTCCAGCATTTCAAGGAATTAATTGCTGCCAGGTAGCCATTTACCTCACCTGAGTCGAGTGTGGCAAATGAAGATAATTGCCCTGCCAAAAGACATTAGTGCCGTATTGGGGATCGAACCACAAACCTTTGAATTGCAAGTCAGTGCTTTAACCACTCGACTACGACACTTCTACAAATGACAAAATTCATCCTCACAAGATTTAAACAAAAACTATAAAAATCGTTTTGTTGAGGTACCCATAATTAACCATCCAACTCTTCCACCTAAATAGCAAAACAGAGGACAGAACTGCAACAAAGAAGTTTGAGTCAGGATAATGAGAATTTTGAATGAAAAACACTGAAAGATAAGAGTCTTTCTTTACATTCAGGTTTCTTAGATCAAGTAAAACAAGGATAATGAGAACTTTGAAAGAAAAAAATGTTGAAAGATAAGTGTCATTATTTGCCTTCAGGTTTCTTAGATCCAGTCAAACAAGGATAATGAGAATTTTGAAAGAAATACATTGAAAGTTCAGAGTCTTTCTTTACCTTCGGGTTTCTTGGATCCAGGACCGATGACCTCTCTGACCTCCTTGTCTGAGATGGTGTCGTACCAGAACTGAACAAACTTTCTCTTTGTCTTCTCCATCCAGTCCTCCTCGTACAGCTTCCTCAAACTACCTGGACCTGAGAAGAAAAATAGAAAACAAAGTTTAAAGGCTGTTTCAATACTGAGAGTTACCCTGTTTAAATAAAACAAATAGATAAACAAATACAATAATCAGCTTCAGTATTTGTTTTTTGGCAAAGAGGCTTATTCACCTTCCCGGATTTCTTGTGTCAAAGACTAATAACCAGGGTTGCAATTGGGTTTAGGGTAACACACAAGTAGGTTAAAGGGTTAAAGATAAGAATGTCATTTTATTGATAGAAACTGACTGCTAAACCATGTTACCAGAGCAAGTGTTCTACAATTGTTCACATCCAGAAGTTTTACAAGAAACCAAAACTTGACTCATCTACCTTTAAAGCCCATCTGTACTAGTGTACAGGAGGGATTAGACCACCCTGTAAGGTCACTGGACAGGTGGTTATCTCATCAAATCAGCTCTCAATTAACATAAGCAAAGGAGGATCATGGGGGACCAATGGTCACCGATTATGCAGTTTGTTATATAGAGGGCGCAAGTAGCTATAAGTTGTGCAGTGGGCCTTTAAGAAATCAAATTCTAAGCAAAATGTGCCTGACATTGTCTTACCTTCGTAGAAGATTCCTGCGTGGGCGAGTAGGAGGTCGATGAGCATTGGTGCTTTCTCCAAGTGGATGACATGCTTGCCTTCGTTGGACAGCAGTGTGCAGATGTTGATGGCAAAGTCCACCTCGTTGGGTAGACCGGACTGGAGGGAGTTGAGAATGCGGTCGTACTCCGAAGTCCGGCATTTCTCCTTCGCGAAGCCATGTGACACCCGGACTTTGTCTGCAAGGAAAGTTGGATGTTACAGTCAGCGATGAGAAAATTAACTCGTTCATCCCCAATTCCATACATGTGTATAATTCAACTGTGACTCAATAACTATATACATATGGCTATCTTTAAAATCATATATTTCCTGCTCCATTTTGAATTGTTATTGTTGTTTTTGATCGCTATTGAAGTGCAATTAAACGGATAGCGGATAACTGGAGACTGTGGATCGAGCCCAAGCAGAGCTGAGTTGACAAGAAATATTATGAGGTATGGTAATTTATGACGCATGTTAATTGTAGACAATATGAATTTCAGGTGCACATCTACATCATAAATAATTATCCATATTAATGTACATCCTTTTCTATTGTAAAATGTTGTATTGTAATTTCTATCATTTGTATGTTCACTGTAGAAAAAAGCCATTGGAAGCAAAGTTTCTATGTAATGTTTGCATGCATGGACCAATCTTGAATCTACATTGTACATGTACATGTAAGTCAACTCTCTGACTTTGTCTACATGGCAAGATGAACTTGACTAGCCAAACTCTGAACTGACCCGATTCATGCTATTGGGAGTAATGTACTGTTTTTTAAGTACGATTGTCTGTCTCATTTTCATCAGTCTCGTCCATGCGAGTACAGAATACGTGATGCGAGTACAGAATACGTGATGAGAGTACAGTGTATGCGCATTGACCTGAGCCTTTAGGATGCTCATTTTAAATCTGATTCGATTTGATGTTTATATTTATTCCACATCAACATAATATACATGTACATTAAACATCTTATAACCTTTAGATTTATGATAAATAGAGTAAAGGGGTTGTCTCAAGTATAAGCTTAAAGCGAAGTCCTCTAAATGAGAAATTCAACCCGATTTCAAATTGGGTTTTAAAAACAAGTAGAAAATTCAAATAAATAGATTTGAGAAAATGTGAGAAAAACAGTGTAGAGAATGTCAAAGTTATGAGTCTGTTAAGTTTTCATTGACAACATTATGATTACCCTTTAGAGCAGCTCTGTATTTTCTTTCATTACGAGTGCCCTCATCTTACAGAGTAGTTGCTGATGAATGAATGAATAGAGCTATTGTCTAGAAGTCTATGCATTGTTATTATGAGTTATTAACTATCGGCCGCGCCTTGAAATTGTCACAAAGCCGATAGACATTCGACAATAACCAATTATGCATGTGCCTGCAATATTGAATAAGTGATCAGAGGCCTAAAATCTTGATCAGCAGTATAAATACAAAAATTAAAAAAATAATTTTAAACAGTATGCGGCATCTACACAATGTACATGTTCATGTACAATACACATGTACTTAGCAAATTTAATGAGGACCTTGAATACTAATCATTAGTAATCAAAATATGAATGTAATAACATAATTTTGCCTCATGGTCAACACTAGTCTAAAGCAGAGAAATGGAAGTCCCCTCTACAAGAGGAGATATCATCTGATCCACTGCTTCCTTCCTGTACAACCTGGCCCCAAGTAGCAAAAATCAACACACTCCGCACCACTTACTGTGCCAAACACAAATGACAGTTGTTTTATTTTTGCTATCCATATTTTGCAATATTCATATCGTGTACAAGTCTATTTTCTCTAATGTATTTTGGAGAAGGACAAAAATTGGCAAGTGTGACCCTGACTTTAGTTATTATATGAGTGTTAAAGAGGAAATCTTTTTTGGTGTATTGCCTCTTGTGAATTTTAAAAGAAAGTACACTTTATATTGACCAAAAAAAATAAAAAAATAAGTAAACATGCCATTTACAATGTTGTTCTCATTAAAACATTAACTGTTTGATGAATTATATTTGGTGTGTTGCTTAATAGTGCATTGTACAATAAACATCTCCATATTGAAAAACAAAAAACAAACCAAAAACCAAAAGCCCCCAAATACTGAGTAAAAATGTAAAACGCCGCCGGTTCCCTGGTTATTAACATGTACATACAGTAATACTATACAAGCATATAATGCTTCCTTTCGCAGTCAGGTATAAAACAAATTATCAAACCAATAAAAGCAACAGCCAATCAAACGCCACCCTTTCAGCCGATTCCATCGGTTATAAATACTGTAGTGTGTTACTGATATTACTGTAACCTCTTAATTTGAAACAGGGTCCCTTCAAACGACTGAAAAGTGAAAACGTTTCCTTTTTTCACCAAATGGAAGTGTCTTGATGGTCATAAAAACCCATTAACTGGATGATAATCCATACAGAATCAATTTACATACATGTAATGTAAGCATGTTTCTCTCGATATGCAGTTCTATCATAAGAACTCCAGATGAGGTTTAATAGGGAAATGCAAATTCAAATGTCTTCATTGGTACAAGTTTTGTGAAAATAGCTCTTAGATGGTGAAAGACACTAAAAAAATAACTCCAGAGTGAGCAATTATTATAATTTCTTCAGTCACGCAGCATGCAGTATATCCAACCCTTGTTTACAGTAGGTGGCAAGCCAAAATGATTAATATTCTCCCTGTAGCTTCAAAGCTAATTTCAATTAGCAACTAAAAGACATTAACAACTACTTGTAAATGATCAATAGAAACAAGGAAAGCAAGGAGAGAGGCTTCTTGCCTAATAGCCATAATGGTTGCTGAGGAAGTTAATTTGATGTTAAACTTTTGTTCTGTATCTAGTAACTATAATTCTAGATAGCAATACAAACAAGAATGACTCGGTAATGTCAACATCACTAGATGGCTTTGAAGGCTCTCAGCTTCATGGATGCTAAACAAAACTTGATTTACATTTGTTGTACATACACTGTACAACTACATGTACAAGTACATTTACATGTAATCTACATTGTATGTTTCAAGTTATGACCCTGCCAAATATCCTGTTGCAATAGCTTTTCTTCGAGGCGCCACAAGTGATTGCAGCGAGGCCCGCTCCGGACTGTTTTCACTAGGGGTTCGGAATGATTTAATGTTTTGTTTACATGGGGCTCCTGTTTCAATTACAAAATTTGGAGATCCACAGATACGATGTCATATCCAGGGCCCATGTGTACCGTGAGTGTGTTAGTGTTGAGCTCTAGACCCCGTCTTTAATAGAAAAAATTGATATCAATTGCAACTTATTTGCGATTGATATCAATCACAAACGGCATCCATGTGACTCTTTTCCAAATGTACTCTGTTTTCTTTGTTTTTGCTGAATAAATAATAATAACTATGTACATGTACAGAAGAGATACGAGACTGCAACTTGCGATTAATTGGAGGACTTACGATTGATTGGGCTCAATCGCAACTCTTTGTAAGACGGGGTCCTGATGTACACAAGGCCTTTCAAGGCGATCGATCTACAATGCACTTGTACATGTACATTTCCATTCCACTATGATTATAATTAATAGTCACCTGATATTTCTCTCCTGTAGGCGAAGCTGATAGGGGTGTGCGGTCTCTTTCCTCTGGCCTCGTCGTCATCCTCTCCTTTGAAGTGTACCTTCTCATATGCTTCAAGGTATCTGACAAAGAAAAATAATACAAGAAATTAGACATTCAATTTTTATTCCACATCTAAAACCTATCCAATCCAATCCTATCGGTCCATTTATAAAGCCCCAATATCTACCGGTAGTTGCCTAATCAAAGGTGCTGATGAGACTGAAAAACTACCAAAAATGTCTGTTCATGATTCTAACTGGGAAAGACAAAAAAGCAGTGACTAAAATGACATGTCTTTAGTTGAGTTCTGAAAGAATCTTTGAAATTCTTCTTGCAACTGGCATACAATCTATTAATTGTTCTTTTCTCTGAAGTGTATGGCTAAAGGAGATGGGAGGAGAGATCACATGCATTTTGAGAAATCTACTTCTTTATTCAAGTCTGAATCCTCGAACTATTTCAAGCTACCTGTACTGGCGTACTTTCCTTTGAAGTGTACCTTCTCAATTGCCTCAAGGTATGCAAGGAGATAAAAGCAAAACAATAAAACAAAAATTTGGATAATTTTCTATTTCATTTCAGGTCTAAATCCTTAGTCTTTGAAACTACTTGCACACAGAGTGAAAATTCTACTTCTCTCTAAAGTGTACTTTCTAGAATACCTCAAGGTATCTGAGAAAAGGAAAACAAGAAATCCATTTTGAGAATTGTCTTATTTCCGAATCTAAATCCTTGAAGTTCTTACAAGCTACTGCATGACCCGTACAATGTTAAAATCATTAACGTAATTTCCTTTATACCTTCTCATATGCCTGAAGGTATCTGAGAAGTCACAACACAAAAAAGGAAACCCATTTTGAGAACTACATTTTTCTTTTCAGGTCCTACTACATGTACATGTATGTGGACGTTAAAAGAAATCTCAACCCAAAGAATAAGAGTAATGAGATGTTTCGGTATTCCTGCCCTTTGATGTACAATATTCCTTACGAAAATGAACAAGAGATAAATGAAGATATTCTTGGCATGATGTGATGCCTTTAGCAAGACATGAGCGCAGCTATTTGCATTGAAAATATAACGTACAAGGCAAAGTTGTTCATGTATCATGCACCAAGCTTTAGTTGGAAAGACTTTTTTAATCAATAACAAAACCTTTACTTTTCAATCAGGAAAAATCATAGCTGAGAAAGTGAGAAGATATAACAGGGGAAGAAAGTATCAAACTAATTTCAAAATACTAAAATATAGCAGTTGCCAAATCTACATGTACCGGTATTTCATTTATGAGAACCATTCGCCCCAGAAGAGCACCAACTTATAAATGCAATCTGCGTTCTGGCGATTGTAGTACAAAGGATGATAACAGGTGAATGAAATTATAAAGTGTTCCTCATTCTATGCCTACGCCTCAAGGTACATGTAATTGAGAGGAGAAAAGGAATGAGGAGATTATTTTGAAAAACCCATTTTCATTTCAAAACCAATATGAAAGCAAGGTCTGTGCCGTTCTTGAACTTCTTTTGGTGACAAAAAATTACTTTGAATATATTGTGCTTGAAAATATGGAACACACCCAAGACTGGGCGTGTCAAAGAAATGTAGGCACATCACACACCAAAAAATTGCTCTGGCTATTAAAGTCAAACATATTTCTTCTTCAAAAAAACATCAAATCTGTCAACTAAAATCCTAACAGATTCTCAGTGGGAAGATAAATCTTTTTTAATTTTACAATGTGCCAAGTTCAGCTAGTTTAAGCTTTTATTGATCATAAACTTGTCATTTTTATACGTGGGCGGCTAGAACTATAACTTCAGTAGGTCACTATCAACAAAATAGAAATGTATACACACAATACGCTGTATTTATATGAAAAGTATGCATGTACAAATTAAAGATAAGATTGCAAGTTGAGGTAATGAGGCAAAACAAAAATTGTTAGTTGGATCAACAAGTCTAACAGTCTTATTGATCCCAAATTTGTCATATTTATACCTTGGATGCTAGAACAAAATAAGTTCACAATCAACTATTAATACAAATACACACAATACACCGTACGTATCCATGTACAAATGTATAAGATAAAATTGCAAGTTGAGGTAATGAGGAAAACAAAATTGACAGTTTGATCAACGAGTCTAATGCTGTTGCTCACAAAAATGCTCAATGCATGCTAAATCGGGTAAATTCACAATCAATCAATAAATGAATGCTATTTAAGACCCAAGAAGGTCAATTCCACACAAAAGGCCATAAACTTGTTGACTCAAAGCAAAGCTAACCAGCCATACGGTACACTTCCATACAATCACTTCTAATGGGTACTGATGACTGCAAAATACACTGGAGCAGCGCCACCAGGATTTAAAGCCCCACTGTACTACTTGTAAGTTGTACATTTAGCTACTTGCGCCCTCTATATAGCAAACAATGCCTAATCGGTGCCTGTTGGTCTCCCATGATCCCCCTTTTCTTATGTTAAATGAGAGCTGATTTGATGAGATACATGTAGCCACCTGTCAGTGACTTTGCAGGGAGGTCTAATCCCCCTGGCCAAACTAGTACAGACGGCCTTTAAATGGCTATTCAACCCTTGCGTTACATGTAGGTTCATGTGTTTGAAAGCAGAAAAAATAAGAGAAACAGAATAACCAAAAGTTTGATATAAATCGGACCAATAATAAGGGGTCTACAACATTATCTCCTTCTGGAACGAAAAATATTTTAGAAATTTTCTGGAGAGGCAGGCGACCCTTCCTGTTTCCCTTGGGTGGGGCAGATATATCATCAGTATTCCACAAGATTTTACTATCATTTACAGTGTGAGAAATGGGGGTGATAACTCATTTCTTTCAAACCAATATTCAGTTCAGAGTGATAGCACACAGGCTGTTTCACACAGCTTCTCTTTCTTTCCTCAAACCAGTGTTACTCCTCCTTGGAAGTGGTAACATAGAAGGGGCTCGTTGTCTCTTTGTGACAAGAGCTGCATTTACACTGCGATTTCTCTCACAGTCCGTTGTTTAGTCTGCAGTTTTCGGTATTAATGTACGATGAAAAACAAAAATAGAAAATCCACCTGTGAAGTGTTTTTTTTTAAAATGCCTGCCGACATTCCACCGAATTGCGCAGTGTAGATTAAAACTTTTGTTTGATCCGTCTTTTCGTTGTGTGACTCTCCTCACTTCTGTGTGATCGCATGCAGAGGAGCGACAAATCGAGCATTCACACTACTCGCCAAAAAATCAGTATGAGCAAACACAAACATTTCTTTTAAAGGGATCCGGTAACTTTGTCTTAGATCCTTTAAAAAAATCCTAGATTTAGCTCATGCTGCAATGATAATTATAAACCTTTAGTTCAGTCACGAACCCCATGACTTTTACAAGCCGATTGCCTGTCTGATATTGATGATTGAAAATCAAAATCTAATTTTGCGTTAGCCAAACGGTTTTCATGACACCACAGTCTATTGGGGAAATCGAGTATGGTAAAACCGGTCACTCAAAGGTTTTTACTTTTTTTGAGGCACTTCTTGATCATTTTGAAGAGCAATTTTTTTAGGGCTTCAATATAACACCATATCACAAACACTGATAACACGTAGGGGCCGTGCATCTCAGATTTAACATTGTTAAACGATCCCTTTAATGGTTTTTTCAGTAGTGTAAATTGCAGTCCAAAAATCGTCAGTGTTTCGGATGTGTAAACAGGCCAAATTTTTATTCCTCCAACTAGCGTTACTTGTCCCTGAAAGTGGTAACATGGGTGAGGCTTGTTGTCTCTTTGTGAAGAGGTGTTCTCTATCATTGTAATCATTAACAATACAGGATCAGTGTGGCTAGCCTAGAGCAGGGCTCTGGGATAACCTTAGCAATAACCTCCACCATTGAGAAACGGCACAACTGTACAAAGCAAGCTCATTTATTACATTTTCTCTCACAAAGGATGCTTGAGAGACACTGATATCATGAAGGTATCGAGTGTGAATTTGTGGTGATGATGGTTCTCAAGTATTGCCAAAGAATTACACTCATACAAGTAGGGAACTGAAAGGCAATTTGAATTTTGGCGACAATTTCATATAGCAAAAAAACACCATTAATAACATCCAGGTGCATGGACCACAGCTATTTTATAGCTTTCCAGAGATACATGTACATGTAAATGCAATTGGACATCACACATACAGTTTTCTGGTATTTCTATTTGTAACATGTTATTTCTTAATGTGCTTGGCAAATGCATAGATGTACATGTATCTGGTCCTCATTTGTTAGGCTGTAATACAAGATGACATACTTAGAAGATAAAGGCATTTGAAGAGCCATGCTTTTTAGGAAACATTTTTTTCTCTGATGTTCTTCCACAATTGCATAATTAGTAACAATGAAAACGCTCAGAAATTATTTGTCACCTCTCCCTTGAACTCAATCTTCTCTTTGTAAAGCATGTTTGACCACAGGTAGACAGTCTATTGTGAAGCCCCCTATCTCTATCAAAGGTGAAGTGTAAACAAATTTGCCTTCATGTTATGTCTCTGGACTTAGAAATGACCTCAAACTGACCTGAAGCAACTCTAATGTGCCTTTTTTCTCCTATCAAAACTGTTGGGGGCAGAATAGGATAATAAAAATTGTGCCTTTTAGAACCCAGAGGAAAAAATAGCAAATTTACAAAGGACTTTTTACCCTTATTGCTACCACATGGAGACATGTACAGTAGTAGATGGGTGGGTGGGTGGTTGGGTGCAGAATTTTTTTTGTTTCAAACATATCATTTACGGTATCCTCTTTCAAAGGAAATCCAATACAATCAAGACAAACTTTACGACCAATGCTAGACTTTTTTGTTCAATGTGTAAACAAATGGCACTTCAAAAGTGAGAATGCGTTTGCAATACACTAGTTTCAAATGTATCACTTAAAGGTAAAGACCAGTATTGGCAACGCCCCAATTTCAAAAAATGAAATGGAAGCTCTCATTACCAATCATGTGAAAGAATATGTTTTGACTAATACATGATGATAAAAAATTTGCCGGGAAACCGCCTACTACTTCATATATTTGGTAAATTTATTTCTCTCATGGTCTGGTGAGAGAGATAGGGTAGTCCCATATACATCTTTCTGTGTATAGTGCTTGTAACTTTACGAAGAATGAGCCAAATTTCTTATCATTTTGATGATTCCAGAACCTTGCAGATGCTAGATGCTAGATGATCGACCTTTTCTGATCGATTCCACAACGTTTCTTTCACAATGCAATCGCATGACCATTACTGGTCTTTACCTTTAACCTCTTTCAAAGCAAATTTCAATGCAATCATGACAATTTTACAACCAAATGAAGACTTTTTTAAATTTCCAAATGGCAATCAGAAAATTGAAATGCAAAAGCAATGTATAGGCCTACAGTACAGCAAGGCTCTACAGAGTCCAGACTAACTGGTTTTGGAAGGGGTTCAAACTAAAACTTTTTTATCAATCTGTGTGCATGAGCCCTATCTATGTAAAAACGTTAAAATCTTGGAGGCTCTGCCTATAGCATCCAAATTATATGACGACATACTAGTGCCAGGATAATTAAGAATAAGAAAAAGAAAAAGGGTCTATGCTTACATGTACACTATTATCCAAGTTTTTTATGAATACACTGCACGACATGTTTAGGCATACATGTACAATATGCATGTGGAAAACTGGAGACTAAAGGTAATTGTAAAACCAACACCTGTTTTACTCCTAATTTCCCTTTTAAAACAAGATAAGAAAATATGACTGAACAAAGCATACACAAATCGGAGTATTTCATAACCTTTGTGTGTCTGGACATACTGTAAAAACATAACAGTGCTACAAATTTAACCAATCTTTGCCAACTGAGATATTTAATGCACACCTTCGTAAATAATATGTGCCATTACGAAAACACTTAGATTGAGAGTGGAAGCATTTTATTGAAATCGCCTAAGCATGTCAGACAAGTTCGTGAAATATGTAGGGCAAACCTTCGAAAATAGGTTTTCTTGTTATCCCCACACTACACTGGCGATCTAAAATGGGATACTGTACGAAAATACAGTGTATACAAATCAGCACACAGGCTCAAGGCAAGTTTACATGGAATCTACACTGAAAAGAACCATGTACAAATGCAATGTACAAGGGGCTGTGTGTAGATTGCACTGGGCTTTGCCAGCCCTGCATTGGAATACAGCTGGCATAGAGTGAGTGTGTGTTGGGGAGTTGTACACAAAGAAATACCAGGCTGGTTTATCACACACACACAGTTTTCAACTAGTGCATGCACTGTATACTATAGCTCTACACACAGTTTGGATGTAAAGTACACACACAAACCTTTGTCTGCATTGTAGCTTGTACATGTAGGGAGGCATACAGAAAGATAATATGAGTCTGTGCCCCTCATTCAATACACAGATAATACTCCAAACAGAATTGTTTATATTGTGAACATCATAACCGTTATGCTCATACATGTAGCTGATCATCTTTTCTGTCCCTGTTCCCCAACCTGTGGATTGCAATTCTCTCCCTCTCTCTGTCTCTCTCTCTCGTTCTATCTCTTTTATCCCTCTCTCCTCTAAAATGCTCTCTCACTCTCTCTCTCATTCTAGGGTGTTTCTACTACAATGTACATGTATAATTGTATATGCTGGAAAGGCATGAATTTGTGGGTTGCATTTTAGATTTAATCCCTAAAATATTCAAGGAATAACTGCACGGCAGAAACATATTCATATTTCATGAGATGCATGTTTTAGCTCGGCTTTCAGGAAATTTATATTCCCACAACTTCCTTTCACATGTACTCACAACTTTTACATTCAATTTATTTGATCATAATTTGTACAAATGATTGATATCTTATCAGTATGTGCATTGCATTGCAGAGAATCAATTTGCAAGAAAAAGATGTGAACAATTAATACTAATAGGGCCAATACTGCCTATTGATTGTTTCCTCTCCATACACATGGAGTAGACATGTGCCTGTGCATCAAAATAGGAATTTAAGAACAATATAAATTAACCAAAATTGGGCCTATAAAGTCATATCCACGGATACAATCAATAAAGATTAATATTTTGCATATATATTTCCACTGCTTTTCTATTATTTTTAATATTATGTTCTCTCATTTTCATTGCTGTTGTTGTTGTGTAGATGTTTAATATTTTCCAGTTTTTAAAGGGCAGCTACAATTACAAATCACTGGACTAAAGAAAGGGTGATTTTCCTTTGATAGAAATGAGGCCTTTTCATTAATATACATGTAGGCTTCCCCAGAACTTCTGATTTCTGAAACAGGAGGCTGCAAGCACTTTATAGTTACAGTAAAACAAATGCAATGGTAGAGCAATGACTTGGGGTGCGTTCAAGCAATTTTTAGAAACCGTGATTCTGCAGAATCATGTTACCAAACACATCTTTTTCAGCGTTTCATGTTTGTGTTTTGAAACACATTTACTTTTACGACACACAAAAAATTGCTTGAATTCTACCGTGTTTTCAACTAAACGTCTTTAAAACCGCAGGGTGAAAAAGAGTCGCTTGAATGCACCCTCAATTTTGTCAAGTGTTAAACATTTTATGTGAATAGTCTACCGGTTCATGTATACCCTACGTATACATTGTATGTTGGTAGTCTGAAGGGGGATAAATTGCTAATGCTCAATATGAGCGGCCTTTTCTATTTGCTGTTCAGTGGTATAATCCATCATGCAATACATCTGCACAGCTGTTCTTCATTTTATCAGAAGATCTTGAAAATGGGAAATTACATGTGGAGCACTAGTGTACGTACTTGTGCAAGTTTGCAAATTGAAAATTCACATTTTCAGGGCTTTATCCTGCAGTCTGTTCAAACATCCATTAATACAATACATACAGTACAATTTACAACTAAATCATTCATAACTTTCATACCCTTACATGTACATGTAATAGTTTTGTAATTCTTATAGAATGTCAAAAATATATAACCGGTACATGTACAGTGTACATTTACATGTACGTCCCGGCATTATTTGTGAAATTTGTTTACGGTAGATTTCTTGCCACAAAAGGCTGTTCTGAATATTTCGTCCAAATTTCATGTCATGAACAATTCTGGTGTTCTGATCAACCGCTTTACGAACACAATAAACTTTTAAGCATATTATTTAAAGAAAAGTTGTTCATAACAACCAGAAATATTGCCCGACATAGCAACAGACATGTTTGCAGACTGGATTCCAAGTATTGTCATTCATTTATTCCCCAGCCCCAGGAAGAATATATTTGTAAACAGGTACCCCGGTATATTGAACTGCTCAACCAGGGGGGTGTTTCATAAAGCTGTTCGTAAAGTTAGGCATGACTTTACGAACGACTTACATGTACATGTATATATGAAAAGCCAAATGGGATGCTCAATCATTATTGATTATTATTTATGAAGTTGAACTGTGCAGATGTAGGTTAACATTCTTATTATAACAAACATTTGTAATTCAAAGTATATTTTTTGCCATAATTTAATTGAGGTTATTGGAAATATCAGAAAAAACTTTGGGCATCCTATCTGGCACTTCATATACAAGTCGTTCGTAAAGTCATGCGTAACTTTACGAACTCTTTATGAAACACCCCCCAGATATGGTAATAAAAAAATGGGCTAGAGTTCAGAGTAGCAAATCAGCACTGCAAGCTACAAGAACCATGTGGTTGCATTGTTTTGATTCTTGCCTGCCAGCCCCCTGATCGTGTTGGTAGTTACCATGGCGACAGAACAGAATCGAAACCACTCAACAATCTTGCACCAGTTTGAAGCTCTTTGGATCTACACACAGTTCTGTCTGAGCACCAATGAGACTTCACTATAGACTATTTATTTACATAAACAAATCTAGACCAAAAAGTAGAATGTATTAAGCCTTCAGTATGTACGCTGGAAAATGTACAGCGTAGGTTGTCCATAATATTGATCCAACACTTGACCTGGCGTCTGGCGACATTTGGTCCGCACATTATTTTATCATAGGATAAGAGCTTGAGAGGCAATTAAGTCTTACCAAGTGAGATTTGTATCTAGAGTACAGTATGGTACAGCGTAGGCCTACATGTACATGTACATTTGAATCGTGTAAATTTGATTTCCAGGGTAGATATTCAGAATTTTTGGAGAAACAGACTTTACTGGAGTGTACACATTGTCAGGGTAAGCTTGTAATTGTTGTAAACTATCTGGCCTAGTGTGTAAAACCATGTTAGGTCCATGGTGCACCATACTACATACACTAGTGCAAAAAATACATGGGGGCTCGGAGTTCAATGCAAAATAAATTTCAGAATGTTATATTCATGCAGGCAAGCTTGAAAAATAGCCCCCCCCCCCCCAATAAATACCTGACATACACTGTAGCATTCTATCTGTGTTGCACTACTTATTGGCTCAGAACTGAAGCTACTGAAAGAGACAGCCCCCCCCCCTGGACAAACAAAGGCAAAGTAGACCTAAATAGCCCTTGACTTTTCATTGGTCAGGGTGATTTTTAGCAAGCCCCTCACCTAGGGATTAAAAAAAAACAAATCATTTGTTTAGGGCCAGAACAGCAGCAAACCCATAGCACAGAGACACGTGAACATCCTTCTGCCTTCAAACAGATGTACAGGTACAGTATGTGTGAAGAAGGGGGAATTTTTTTTTTAAAGAGTCCAAAGACAGAAGAAAAAAATAATATATGATGTAGCTCCCTGAAAGTACCTTGCATGCAGAAAATGTACCTGTAGTTAAAATACTGTACATGTCTAGATAGCCAGTCATGCCGATAGATTGTACTATACTTTTGGCCTGTACTGTACAGTACATTATGTACATGTATTTTTAGCCACAATTTAGTACACGAGGCCTACCGTACATGTAAAGGGCAATATGAACTTGGCGAAGCTTTAGGCCCTATCCATCACAGCAATGAAAAAAGTCAACATGTGTCCATGAGAGAGGTTTAAATTGAAAACATGGGATCAATTTGTGCAAACTGTTGCTCAAAATTGATGCTCAAAAACAAAATAGTCAAATTGCAATTTTCAATTTATCACATACAGTCAAAAATGAACAGTACATGTACACTGCAGCAAAAATCTGTTAAATATTCATAAATTTTCCTTCTTTGGCTACGTACATGGACAGTGTGCATGTAAATTATAATTAAAGGGGCCTTGGCCTGAAAAAAGATGTTATCTTTAATGTCAGAAAAAAATAATGTCAATTGCCAAAACAACTCAAAATGCATGAAAACCAACACTGACCACTGGTGCTTTGCGCAATTAGCTCTTTCAACTTCACACGAATGCAGTCAGCTTTGTGCAGCCATCAACCAACGACATGTCTTCTTATAAAGAGTTGCAATTTATCCAAAACATTTGGTGTCCTCCAAGGTCCAAACAATCGCAAGTTTACAGTCTTCTATCTCTCATTGATATCAAGTTGCAATTAATCGCAACTGTTTTAATATACCGGTAAGACAGGGGCCTGATTTTGATATGTTACATACAGGTATACTGTAGGACAATTAACATTGATTTACTAACATAAAAGATAACATAATTTCAGAATACACTTTGTATCCCCTGTAAATGCCTACATGTATTTTCTCTGCCCTGTCTGATCTATTTTGACTGTAAACAACTTAACCTTTTGGGGGTATAGACCTAGATATGGGTATTTCAAACAGCCCCTTTACATTCTTGACACAATGAACGCATTTCATAAAAATATTCTCCTTGAGGGAACTGAGGTACAATATCTGTAAGAATACACAAGCCTATATCATAAACATGCTTTATGATGTTCGTGTGGCCAAATTGTGCTACAAAAGTAACAATGTTTTACTACATGAACATGTTTGATTGTTTGTACATGCATTCTGTAGTATTTATTAATTTGTTGTTGTTGTTGTTCTTATCTTTATCAGTGGAAAACAAACAAATGTCACATAACATGCACGTAAATTAGGGCCATTTACACTTGCAAACAAACATGCCAAACCGGGGCCTGACTGCGATCTTTCTGTGAACTTTGCCAGGCAACTATGTCAAACTGTAAAAGATACCAAGCCAGAAACTATCCAAGCCAGTGTGTGATTTCTTTACATGTCTGTGTGATGTTTGGTAATGTTCACAGTAACAGCTTAAAAATTGTGATGTTTGTCACGTGACTTTCAGCACTTTCGGATTGTTACCAATTTAATGGCAGTGCCTGGGTCAAAGGTCGAGAAGACTGCTCATGCGCATAACCAACAAAAGCACGCCAAAACATCACCGAGCTTTTTAGTCGGTGAGTTTTAGCGAAAGTGTTAACGGTAGGGCAAAGAATTATGATTTCTTTAAATGCGCCTATTGTAACTGAATTCACAACATTTCACTTTAAAAATGATACTGTTACTAAACGTGCATTCATAACATGTGCAAACCATGATGAATACATGTTATGTTTGGTTACATTTACCGGTAGGTCTTTTAAGTTCAAAAGTTCACCCAGTGTGAGTGAAAATGTAGACAACTAACGAGTACAAGTAGCAAAGGCACCTCATTTCAAATGACCACTGCTGCAACAAAGACCTGTTACAATTCAGCAGCGAGGCCTATTAGATCTTCCATTTGCTTTGTTACTCATCATCATTTTGTTGTCTTTTCCTAGCTCTTTGTCTTGGAGCCCCCTGTAGATAGGGCAGCAGGGCTGCATCAACTGTACTAGGAAATGGGTCAGGGTTCTTTTGTTATCAATATGTAGGCCTATTATTCTCTCAGTCAATGAGCTCCCAGTCCCTCGAAAAACAGAAGCATCTGGTAGAGAGATATATTATGCATGGCAAATTGCAAAGTATGCATTTTAATGTTAAGTTCAAGTTTCAAGAAGGGAATTATAATGAAACTTGTTGAATATGGTCTTGTTCTTATACTGTTGAACCTTAATTTAAAGAGAAAATAAACGCATGTGCCACTGCTTTTATCAATAATCTTTCCATTATTGTCAGTGTTAAAGGTACTATGTCCCTTTTGCAGCCAACCTCAAATGCTGTAGAACTTTGCAGGAATTATGAATATGTCATGTATGTCCTATCTGTGAAATTTAAACGTTAGCAGTGTCCTCATATTCAAATTATGCAAGGAAACCTGTTTACTTGCTAGACTTCACTGTCAGACACTATCACTATGAACATGACAGACAATGAAAGCGGACAAAATATACAGTTCCTCAGGTAGACAAAGGAACATCCCTTGACTGCTATTATGTAAAATGTGTAAAACAGGTGAATATGCATGTGAAACCTGTTCTACACATTTTTACATAATAGCAGTGAAGGGATGTTCCTTTGTCTACCTAAGGAACTGTATATTTTGTCCGCTTTCATTGTCTGTCATATTCATAGTGTATTGAGTGACTGACTGGCTTTTTTTTCTTCTTTGGTAATAACATACATGAAAAGAGTTGTAAAGGGTACATGAGCATTTGTCTACATCAATAACCCACTTCTTGTGATGGCCAAGTTTAAACTGATTGAATCTTTGCGCAGCATAAAACGTATGACCATTCGGTACAATTGTCTGAAAATCAAGACTATTACTTTTGGGCTCTATAGCCCTAAAGTCGATTTGACAACTAATAATCGTTATTTTCCCACTTGAAGACATTTTCAAGCCCCACCTTTTTTAGGGAAGTTCTAAATTAGTATTATCTTTCAAATGCAGTTGGAATTTAACTTTTTCATTTTTTTGGACTGCAAATGGGACATAGTACCTTTGGTAATAATAACAACTATTAGATGTCAAATCGACTTTAGGGCTATAGAGCCCAAAAGTAATAGTCTTGATTTTCAGACAATTGTACCGAATGGTCATACGTTTTATGCTGCGCAAAGATTAAACCAGGTAGTACCTTTAACCTACATGTACATGTACAAGAATTGTTCAATGCAATTGAAAAAAAAAACTTCACTCTCAGCCAATGAGCACCCAGTGTCTCACTTCAATGTTATGTACATTGAATGTATTTTCAGTATCACTAAGCTGGAAGAACAGAAGCATCTGGTAGATATCTAGTGCTGTAACATCACGGATATCTCCAATTCCGTTTAACCGCCAGTCAAAACCGGACGGTTTTCGGTTAAACGATTTAAAAAAAATAAAAATAAATAAATAAAAAAAAAAAAAAAAAAAAAAAAAAAAAAAAAATCGTTTTTTTTTTTTTTTTTTTTTTTTTTTTTTTTACCGACTCTGTCGGCAACTTTCATTTAACTGCGAGGTGCATTTAAAGGGGCCGATTTGTGCTTGTGAACTTGTCACAAATATTAGTAACAATGTTGTTTTTAGAAGAATGTGTAAGATCATTAATGTAAATTAAAAACAGTAGAGGACCTAGGACAGAACCTTGTGTAAAAGTTGGATGAATTATTATTATAAACTACATATTGAGATGATGAGATCTATTACAAAGATTTAATTCAAACCAAGATGACAGACAAATTTGAGTGTTGTTCTAGTTTTTGGGGTGGTGAGTCAACACACAGATTACTGAGCTGGGAGACATTGCCAGGCATAGTACCAGGTGGAGGGGCATAAATCGAAACTTCAAAAAAAAAAAAAATAAAAAATATTATAAAAAAAAAAAAAAAAATCGGGAAAACGAAACCGTCCAATTGAAAACGGAATCCGCCATGGGCGGTCGGATACCGGACGGTTAAACGTTTGACTACAGCACTATATATTATGCATGACAAATTGCAAAGTATGCATTTTAATGTTAAGTTCTAGTTTCCAGAAGGAAATTATAATGAAACTTGTTGAATGTGGTCTTACAGGGTGTACATGTGTATGCTATTTAACTTTGATTTGATAGAACTGCTGCATGTGCCATAATATTTAAATGTTATCAATGATCTTTCAATAATTGCAGTGTTAACCCTTCTACAAGGTACATGTATGTACCTGTAAATGTTTGATAGGAACACTCTCATACAAGCCTTTTGATAGAATCACTTCAAAGATTTTTTTTTTGTCTCCATAAAACCCCAGAGCTGTCAATTATCACAGACTGTTACAGTTACATGTATCAAGGAGAGCAATATTCCGATTTACAAGAGAAATACACATGAAATACATTGTAGATTTCTAAATTTTGTATTAGAAGAGTTGTTTTCTCAATTGTCTTGTACTTGTATGTTGTTGTTTGTTTTTTTGATAGCATACACTACACACTGTACTGCACATGTACATTACATTGAAGCTGTTTTGAAGAAGATTATTTGTTATGATCAAGCATCCAGTTCATGTCTTTTGTAAATGTGAAGAAAAATATAGAATACAAGATAGCGGAGAAGAACAATGTCCTTGCAATAAGAAATGTACATTGAAAGTTAATGTTTCACAGTATTTGCATTTAGGTTAATGTGTCGTTTTTGCTCACTAAGTACCGTAAATCTCCGTGTATACGGCGCACTTTTATTCCGTCGGCAAAAATCAAAAGTCGGGGGTGCGCCGTACACACAGGTACAGGATATTTTGAGTCCTCAAAATGCCACTTTTTAGTGGTTTTCGAAAATCTCTGTGTCTCAACATGAATTACATAATGCAAATAAAGAATAGGATCTACTATTTGAAGTTAAACTACGTCCCTAATTTGAAGGGAAGAGAGTTTTTTTTTTTTTTTTTTTTCAGTCACGATAAATTATGCCCCTTCACAAAGCACTTTGCCGGCCAAAGCTCTCCCATGTCTTCAGCTGACTCACCTGTATCATGCAGCTCACTCACTCAAGCAACTCACGAAAACTAGCCTGTCCAAATTTCTGTTTGGACTCGTGAGGAATTTTTTTCTGTCATCTTTAGTTTTAAAAACAACATTGTTACTACAGTAGGTCCAACTTAGTTCACAAACACTTCAACTGTGCCTCGTAATAAAATGAAAGTATTTTCGAACACTGAAATGAGCCGATCTGATCTGGTTAACAAAAAAGCCAAAACAGCCCAAAAAGCTTTTGTGTGGCTTTTTGTTAACCAGATCAGAACGGCTCTCATTTCAGTGTTCAAAATACTTTCATTTTATTACGAGGCACAGTTGAAGTGCTTGTGAACTAAGTAAGACCTAGTAATAATGTTGTTTTTTTTAAACTAAATTGACAGAATTTCTTTTGGCAGAATTTTTTTTCCCTGATTTTTTTTTTCCAGAATTTTTTTTTCCCCAATTTTTTTTTTTTTTTTTTTTGTCTTCAAAATAGGGGTGCGCCTTATACACAGGTGCGCCTTATACACAGAGATTAACGGTAAGAATGTTTAGGTACTCTGAGAGTTTGTTTTTTTAAATCATTATTTTTATTTTTATTGCAATGTAAATATGATATCCCTTGTTATTAGCATTTATTATTGCTGATGTTATTCAAAAGCTTTGATAATAAATATATTTTTATTTAAAGTATCCAGGTTCCCATTGATTTCTGTTCTTCTCAGTTAATACAAATACATGTACTAAACCATTTGGGGGACAGCACTAGGGCAAAGATTTTTTTTTTTTAAAGACAAATAAACAAGTCCAAAGTCACTGTCTAAAGTTGCACAGTTTACACAGACAAAATGGGTCACAAATGACAGGACACTCTTATCTCATACCAAGTCATGTATACACACGGAGATGTGATAATCATATTATTAATGTAGCATTATGCCATTCACAGGCATGTGGCCTTTACAAATCCCACCATACACTGTATTTGAATTTGCTTGTTTTATACTTCTTATTTTTCTTTTTCCATGTATTTCATTGTCATTGTGATTGTTCTTTTTATTCAAATGTGAAAAATAAAACGAATAAAACCACAGCATTAAAGAAACACTGTGATATTGTACATGTACATGTATGTGTGTACCATCATCAATGTAGAATTCAGAAGTGTTACAGTTTGTTCTTTTACATCCTAGCACCTTTGCATGGGGCTCGTTAATATCCAATCCAGTCATATTGAAATGCATGTGCGATAGTCCTCTATCTATTTTTACAAATTTCTCCATTTACACAAATGTATCTGTAGTTAGTTTTGGGTTGATTTTCTTCCTTTGCTCTTTTCTCTTTTTTTTTCTTTCTTTTCTTTATTACATTTTTATTTCACAGTTCAGTACATGAACTGTATTGAAGTACTTTTAATACAGTTCAAAAGACTACATAATAGTAATTTGACAGTTTTTATCAAGTCATTCTGAAGTCGAACCATTCGGTTGAAGGATGATCAATTTCCTTGGCACGAGTTTCAAAACAACAATTCCAAATCTGGAACAGGATGTTATACATGTATGTATTAAAGCCCCACTGTCCTATTTATATCTAATTGCGCCCTCTATACAGAAAACAATGCCTAATCAGTGACCATTGGTGCCCCATGATCGCCTTTTCCTATGTTAATTGAGAGCTGAGTTGATGAGATACATAGAGCCACCTGTCATTGACCACGCTGAGTGGTCTAATCCCTCCTGGCAAAACTTGTACACACTATGAACATGACTGACAAAGAAAGCGGACAAAATATACAGTTCCTCAGGTAGACAACGGAACATCCCTTCACTGCTATTATGTAAAAATGTGTAGAACAGGTGAATATGCATGTGACACCTGTTCTGGGCAGGTCCAAGCTATTTGGATTGTGACGTACGGGACATTAAGAGACTTTAAACAAGAAATAACAACAGATGAAATTATTTATATGGCTATTATTTGGTATGAGTCTGTGGCTATTATGGGCTAGTTCATTTGTGGAAAGTTTTAGTTTTGACTAATTTTTTAATTAATTTTTAATGTGATTAAATAATGTGCAGCGTGACGTACGGTTCACAGCGTCCCGTACGTCACGCTGCACATTAATTATCACGATGCAGTGAAAAAAATACACGGGGGCTCAGGGCGAATTTGCCCCCGAAATGCCCAAAAGAGCCCCCGAAAATCAGAAAAGAGCCCCCGTAAATTTGCATAGAGTTCAATGCAAAAGAACTTTTAGAGTGTTATTTTTATCCAGGCAAGCTTGAAAAGTAGCCCCTGAAAAATAAATATTATTTTTTTCCCTGTCACGATGTTCCTTTGTCTACCTGAGAAACTGTATATTTTGTCCGCTTTCTTTGTCAGTCATATTCATAATGACAGCCGGCCTTTAAACCCGCTACCTACTGGAACTGTGTGGTTCAAAGTTCAAACATGAGAACTCAGTAGTGAATGGGTTAAGAATTGGATAAGTGAGGGCATTGAAAACTGAGTGTATCCAGTTATCCACAATTTCTGAGAACAAAATACATCGCATCATCGCACATAATTTCAGAATACCTTCAAGTTCATAATGGTATGGCATTTAGCAGCAAAAAGTCACAGCCTTGGAAAGGAGATATTAACAATGGCAATGGCAATGATAATAATTAAACAACACCAAGGAAAGCACTAAAATAGACAGACTGTACACTGTACATACAGTATGTAAATTAATTTGTGAAAAGTACTGTATATACAGTGTACTGTACATAAACAATATACCGGTAGGTAAATTATTGTTACAACTTACAATGTACAAGAATAATGTTGTGTGCCCAGCAGAAAGGCAGGGAAACTTTGCATACATCATGTAAATGGTGTAACACAAATCCCCTAGTAATGCCCTTTAGCTCGGCACACAATGTCTTCATCTAGATTCTAGACGTAAGTTTTCTTACCTGATGTAATGCTGTCTAACGACATAGCCAATCTGACTGCATCCAGGGGGAAATCCTAATACCTCGCTCACGATATCCCATTTATGCTCGTTGGTAACCTGTTTGTAAAAAGGAGACAATATTTGTTGTGAAAAACTAAACGCAAAAAGTACAAAACTTGTTATGTACAGTAGATGATGATGAATGTTGTACAGTCAAATCTGCTTTAGTGACCACCCGTCTACAACAAGCACATTTTTTTGTTTCTCTTGAAAAGGGTTTCTCATTGAAACATGTGCGAAAGAAACCTGTCTACAAAGTCCACTTTTTGTGTTTCCCTTGGGCGGCTGCTGTAGACAGGTTTGACTGTAATAGGGCAGTGGTCTTCAATCTAAATCTAATTTGTAAAGTTATTTTCCTTTTTCCTTTTGGATGAAGAGATTTCATCTGTAGGATACGTCACTGGGCTGTGGATCAACTTCCACTGGCGGCACTGATGTCTGTTGGCAAGACATAAATCTACATGTACATCTGCCACACTCCACCCAGGTGAGATAAATGGGTACAAAACGTACGATCATTCGGTACAAGGATCTGAAAATCAGACTATAACTTACTGACTTGGTAGCACTTACATGTATTGTAAGTCGCTTTGACAACTAATAGTCGTTATTTTTCCACTTACAGACATTTTCAAGCCCCCCCCCCCTTTTTTTTTGTATAGGGAAGTTCTAAATTAGTATTATCTTTCAAATGCTGTTGGAATTAAACCTTTTCTTTTTTTGGGCCTGCAAATGAGACATACAGTGTAGACCTAGTACCTTTAACAGAATTTAAACAAAAAACCATATATATTAGTGTATCTACGTGAAAACATATTAGGCCTACTAACAATATAAAATAGATGGTGAAGTTGAGAAATAAGATTGTTTGGGGGGGGGGGGGGAATTGGAAATTTATATTATCATTAACAAGAAAACAATTGGTGGATACACTGGATTCAGTGGATAGTGAGGCAATGACATCACAGACTCAAGACTGAGTTGCTAATTTGTTTTGTGATTTTCAAACTTGTGCATGTCATAAAAAAAACTCAAAACTTTCTTATTAGTTAGACTGCAAATTTTGCTCAAACTTTTTTTGATTGGTTTGTCCGATTTTTCTGCTCCTATTAAAAGTAATTTATTATTGGAGTGGACTTGCCTTTTAATAGGCCTACTGATGAGGCTACCTTTGGTAAATAAGACATATGGTTATCATTGTTTTTTTACAGTTTATGTACAGTGTTTTATAAGAATATACGCCCAAGAACTTGTTTTCCTCAAAAGTAAGTTGTGTATTGGTTCTTTACAACTGAGCTATCTAATGTTTCATCACTCTAAACACATGTACATGTACCGGTATGTTTATGTTCTTACATACATGTACTTATTCTTTGTTGCTATTATGACTTATGGTTCATGATTTATTAATTATTATCATTTGTTTGATTCAACTATTGTTCCTTATTGTATGTTTAACAGGGCCTCGTGGAAGACCAAGATTATTGGTGATAATGAATCACCCTGTCTACAAGTCATAAATAAATAAATATGTGTAATAAAAAACTTACTTTTATTTATTTGTCATTCTTTAATACAGGAAGTTACAGCTACACTGTATTTGATGAATGGAAACTATCAATAGTTCTTAATAATACAAGTAGAAAGAGTGCTCCTTCATAGAGAGGGTTGTGTCACGGTACAGTGGTTCAGTCACTTGACTTTCAATCAGAAGGTTAGGGATCAAATCCCTGGTCAGCATTGATTAGCAAGACATTATTTAATCTACAGTGTACATGTATATTTGCCGATCCCTACCCAGGTGTCTACGTTATCTTATATTAAAGCACTACTAGTGCTGTGTATCTGGCCGCCGTGATTTAATCAAATAAAAGCACTTGTAATTTGTTCAATAAACTACATTTAATATGTTTTAATCCTATTGTGCAAATGTACGTAGAGGGTTTTTGTTATATCTTCAAACATGAACTGTAAGACCCCCTCCCCTCCCCCCAGGGAAAAAATTAATATTTATTTTTCGGGGGCTACTTTTCAAGCTTGCCTGCATGAAAATGACATTCTAAAATTTGTTTTGCATTGAACTCTATGCAAATTTACAGGGGCTCTTTTCTGATTTTCGGGGGCTATTTTGGGCATTTCGGGGGCTAATTCGCCCCGAGCCCCCGTGTATTTTTTTCACTGCCTCCCCCCCCCCTTTCCTTCTTCTAAAACTGTTTAACAGAAAAATCAAACAGTGGCCCAAATCAAATGGCTGATTATAAATAAACAAGAAGTGTACACTGTACCGGTAGTCGATCAATCAAAACTTGTTTATAAGCTACAAATGTTATCCTGGTCACTTATTACCTTTTTCTATTAATTTGTTCATACTTTTATCACGACCAACATGATGCCAGGGTTACTTTCTCTTTTATTTTTAAAATAACTGCCAAAATACACTTGGAAATAACTTTTCAATGTAAAATTTAAAATCCCATTGTGTCATTCTCATAATACCCATTCAATTTAAATTTAGATACAGTATACACATGTTGATTCAAGTCTAGTGCAGATCTGTGCTTTTGTTGTTGTTTTGTTGAACTGTTTTGTTGAACTGTTTTAAAGGGTCAATGTTGAAAACCTGAACATGCGTAGTTGTTGGGACTTGGTGTTTGTGAATAATGTGATCAATTAACTTTTACTTTTCTTTCTTTTTTGGATGGAAATCACTGTCCAGTGTTTATCATTTAAAAGTACAGTACATGCATATTTGCTGCCTTTCAATTTTTATTTTCGCTGCAAATCCTTTGACGGATGGCAGTCGATTTATCTCAAAAACTTTAAAATTCTTCCAACATTGCTCAGAATTGCTGGTTGGAACAATCAATGACTACTCAAAATGAATGAACTAAACAGTAAACTTCAACAGGACCCATACCAAATTCAAGTTTGATGATGATGACAGTGGTGCATGGTGATGACGATGATGATGATGATGAAAACATTGATATACGCAATTATCAAGTTAAGCTGAAATTGTGTGAGCAGGATGGATCATCAGATTCTTTATTAATTGATCATCATGCTAACAATTGACAAAAACATTACAAATTGAAATTAGCAGTGAACCCAATCCAAATTCACAATTTTAATGGTCACAGTCACAGACATTATTACAAATTTACATCTTGACTAGACAAAGTAGACAAGTCTAGACTAAGCACTAGTGACCTACATTCTTTTAAAAGCTAAGTTGAAAACTTGATTGAAAACACATCGATTTTATTCTCTTCCAACATGTCCAACTTTTCACAAACTTCTCTCTCAGACTCAGAGTCAGACAGTTTCAACATGCATTCCAACACCAACAAGTTGCACACACAACGGCACGCAGTCTCTCCTCCGCGATAAAGCATTGGTCATTTTTTTCTTTCTTACCTTCACGACTCCCCCGAGCGCAACAACTTTCGAATATAGCAGGTACAAATCCAAGTCTCTGCCCGACACTTTGGGCATCCGGAACATAGCCGGCTGTACACTGCGGAACAAAAGAAAAGAAAGAGAAACACACGTGAGATTTATCGGTAGAAAACAATGCCCACAACCAGAATTCCGGCCAGAATGAATGAAAGTATGTGAGCGAGTGAACGAAACATGAACCACACACAACTCACCCTTTTGTGGCATGATACTGTCGAAGTGCATGGAGAAATTCCCTTTTCTCCCGTTCGTAGCTGAACGGATCTTTGTCCAAAAACTTGGCCATGATTATCCTCCAGCTCTTCCCGTGCACCTTTCACGAGTTTTTCTAGTGTTAGGTCATCTGTTAATGAATATCCTCAGGCTCCAAGTGGCGCATCAATTTAAATTTCGGCAGAGAGCTCCGCAAAAACTACAACTGAGCTGATTTTGCAGAGCACCCGTTTGTTCTCATGCGATTCCAATGGAGCTTACACAGCTTGAAATACGGTCAGTTTTACACATTCATGTGGCGAAAATGACTGATTATGAGTGTTTGAAACACGGACCGGTATACGCGCTGATTAATAATACGCCGACTTCCAAAATCGAACGAAGGTTTTCGATGAAACGAATCTACTCAAAGTTCAACACCGTCGGTAGAGTCGTCCACGAAATCTCGAACGCTAACAAAAAGGTCCGAAATATAGCGAGCTCGATGAATGTACAATTCATGTAGTGACGCTCAATTCGCCCTATAGGGGTTACGTCTATTGAACAATTGTCCATACCCCTATCCAAGATGGCGTCTTCCATAAGCTGCAAGACTGGTAATCCTTTCTCGTGTAGTTTGCCGCGTAGACCGACACACAGAATAAGTACATTGCAGTGCTAACAATCTATCACGAGGCGAAGTCGCTCATGCAAATTTGTACACGTAAAAGGTTGAATTTGCATTTGCCATAAAAGGAAAGCATATCACACGATTTTTGTTTTCTATAAATCAACTAATTTCAAGGTGACAGTAATTTTATTGGGCCAGCTTGATGCATTTCACCCTCTAAATATGTCATTTATCGATGATTAAGCTCCTGCTGTAAGGGAGAAGCATAGCTTGCGGAAAGTTATCGACAATGTCATGCATACAAAGGATTGGTCTATGAGTGACTATGCATTATTGTCTCGAAGCATAATATCATATTTTCCCTTCTTTTTTCATCAGCTCTTTCATTCGCCAAACACGTTGCATGTGCCAATTTATCTTCATATTTTAGGACAGTTCTATTACTGAGTAATCTTTCTTTGTTACAACTAAATCATTATTAGCTCATCAATGTTTTAGCCGGGAACGTTTGAGTTTTGTATCTAGTTTAAATCTTAAACAAATCACAGAAGAGTTATAATGACAGGACCAGTAAGAAGTGCCCTGTATTTGTTTTTGATTGTTTCAATGCAAAATAATTTCAAAGACTTATTTTTTAAGTCAAACTTTCGTCCACAGTTGTTCGAGATTCCAACAACTTGTTACCATGGCAACTTAAATCAAGAGTAATAGTGACACAATGTAATAATGGGAATTGGCTTATATCCTATTTAATAAAGAAGGATGATGATTATATAATGAACTACTGTATGCGAATTTGCCACTATTCTGCACCGTGCTGTAAGACGCGAACAGCGCACCTTGCAGATGATGCGACGAGAAGTATAAAGAGACTAATGAAGAAAATAACAACACGGTGCGAACCCGACACACACTCACTCGTACTCCCACACGTGTTCCACATTGTGCGTGAGGGTGAGCGGAGTGTGTGGGTGTTAGGGGCTTCCCCCAAAATCCTTCTTCCAACAACATGGTGACATCACAACGGCGTTTGGAATCTTCGCGCACTGGACCGAGATTCCCCCCAACAAGAATTATAACCGCGGAGTAGAGTGCATAACAGAGGAGAGAGAGAAAGAGCAATGTACATACCTATGCTACGTGGGATGCAGGCATATAGCGGTTCGCTATGTTTTTCGAAGATAGTCGAGGGTAGTGCATGCCCTATGCATATAGGATAGCACACAATGCATTTTCCAAGCACTATTGTATAATGCTCGCATAGGCGACCAATACACCTCCAAACTTCCATTTATATTTCGTTGAATTCATATCGCCATCTCCAAAAATAGGCCTATTTGCATTTCTTCCTCTGTAGCAAGGGCGGGTCCATGATGACTGTGAGCAGTGGCGTAATGAGCAACAAAAAAAAAACCCATTTTTTGAGGGGGGGGGGAGAAAGAAAAAACAACAGAAGATCATGGCATTTCAGCAATATTTGTCAATCACTGGTATCGAAATATAAATAAACCATGTTTGAATTTTATTGGAGGGGCACTCCCGCCCGCCCCCCCCCTCCATATCAGTACGCCAATGAGTGTGAGAAAAACAGAGGAGGGGAAGGGGGCACACTGCCGAATATTATCTGTCACTATCTAGGGTAGGCTTATATTTGTTGGTGTACTGAAGTAAAGAAATGCTGTATTGGGTTTAAACTTCAGAAAGGGCAGGGATGTTTGTGCCCCCCCCCCCCTCCCGCCATGATTAACATTGCGTGCAATGATCTCGGTTGATTTTCTTGAAATTCATCAATTGAAAATAGTAGGGACTATCAGTAATATCAGTACCGAGAAATAATCAGTCGTATACAGCTACTAAAATATTTCAAAGTGAAGGTTTTAATGTGTATTGAGACAAGCAAATTTTAATTTGAAGAAGACAAAAAATAACATAACAAATTAAACAGTTTCTGAACAATGTAGAGTTATGAAATCATTCCAAGTGAGACTATTAGAACATCTCCACTTGTATTGTGGAATATACGCAATCTATTAGGTTCTTAACTATTGCCTATAGCCACGAGAGAAAATTAAAAGAAAACCCGCAAAATAAAGAATAGTTCAGTCTTTCTCAACAATTATACAGCCATTAAATTATTTAATGGAAAGAATGTAAGAAAACTTACAAAATGTTTTCAAGACTGCAAAAGTAGTTTTGATTGTCTCACGACTTCATCTTTTATTTCCCTTTTACTTGTACGGTGACGTAATCTCAATTCTTTTTTTCAATGCTGTCAGGATTTTAATGAGCTTGTAACCATTATGTTTTTCTTCTCATTCGTTTCATTTAACATCGATTTTCAACATGTATCAAGACTTTCAAATTTTGAATTTGTTCATCTACATTTTCGTACATTTAGATGATGAGGAATAATCTGTCTTTGAAATAGATAGCACAGAACACAATTTTCTGGTTTTTTTATTTATTGTTGTCAACATCACTTTATTAATCAAACTTACAACAAACATTTATTTTTGCTTTTATCCAAACCAAGATAATAATTACCAGGGTAGAATTTCCCATTAAAAAGCCTAGGCCTAAATCAAATTACAGATGCAATGCATTAAAGGCATGCTGAACAAAATACATCATAACGATCATACTGTTGCGAAGAAAAAAAAGGATCCATATGGACACGTTTTAAAGAACTGATTTCCATTTGCGATAATTTTGTTATCAAGTACGGGGCAGGGGCGGATCTAGGGGGGGGGTTCGGCGGTTTAACCCCCCCCCCCCCTTGGGCGGCCAAGTGGAAAACAGGGGAAAGGGGGGGGGGGAGAAAAAAGAAGAAAAAAAAGTAAAACAGTAAAACGGCGCGATTTTTGGAAAATCCTGGATGCGCCAAAGGGTCAACCCCCCCCCCCTTGGCAAAAAACTAGATCCACACCTGCGGGGGTATTTATTGCGATCATACGGAGGCGCGGATCCAGGGGGCGAGCGGGCCTTGCCCCCTGTCCCCCCTCCCCCCAAAAAAGAAAGATGGGCCCCCTGGTAAATAAAGAAAATTGTGACCACAAATTTACTTTTTTATGTTCAAGGGGGGGGGGGGGGGTGTTGAGTGAACAACAAAAAAGCGCTCACTATGCCGCCACCCCCCCCCCCCCCCCCCAATGAGCGAAATATCGGCCGGCGCGATTTTCAATTTTCCGGGGGCAAAAAAGAAAAAAGAAAAATGAGTGCTCACTACCCCCCCCCCCCCCCCCCCCCACCCCCATTTAGCTGGGAATATTCTGTCTTTGAAAAAGATTACACAGACCACAATTTTTTTTTTATGTTGTCAACATCACTTTATCAATCAAACTTGTTGTGAAGAAAAAAAAGGATCCATATGGACACGTTTTTAAGAACTGATTTCCATTTGCGATAATTTTGTTATCCAGTACGGGGGTATTTATTGCAATCATACGTTCATATTCATTCACCGTTAAACAGAACATATGTAAAAACAGAAATTAAAGGATAGTTGAGTTCTGTCTTCAGATCGCAAATGCCGTCAAAGTGCGTGGTTATTGCTCTTATTCTTATCTATGACATTTCTAGTGCCTTTTTAGAACCTAAAATTGCTAAGAAGGTAATTTTAAACCCCAAAATGTGTGAAATTTAGCCAATACGATCATACTAATTCAGCTCCGCTTTCCCCAAAAATACGGTGACCGTTAATCAATAAGTAATAACAATACATCGGCCGGCTGATTGTGCGTAATATAACCAACACGAAAAAGCCAACAAAAATGCCAATATCGGCATTGACTGAAATACAACGTAAAAGGCGTTTTTTTTTTTTTTTTTTTTTTTTAACGGCTTTCAACGGCTGGTTCAATAATCTAATATTTGAGGTGGTACACAAGTATTAGAAATCGTTATATTTATGGGTATTTCAGCCGTCTCTGAACCGATTTTGATCAAACAAAGATGATTTTGTCATTCAAATTGTATGTTCTTTCAAATTTGACAGTCAGTTTTGTAACAGGATGTGTAACAAACGACGTTGGAGGTTATGGTATTATTTTCTTACAATTTACGTCCTATTTATATGATAGAGCGGATAACTGAATTTTGTTTACGATAGAGATAGGAATCAGCTATATATTGCGTATTTTTATTTCATGACTTGTCATTACATGAGTTGTATTAAAGGCATCGTTTAACAATGTTAAATCTGAGATGCACGGCCCTACGTGTTATCAGTGTCTGAGACATGGTGAAATATTGAAGCCCGGCCTAAACAACATTGCGCTTCAAAATGATCATGAAGTGCCTCAAGAAAGTAAAGACATTTGAGTGACCGGTTTTACCATAATCATTTTCCCCAATAGACTGTAGTGTTATAAAAACCGTTAGGAAAACGAGAAATGAAATTTCGATTTCCAATCATAAATATCTTGATAATCGGACAGGCGATCGGCTGGTATAAGTAATGGGATTCCTGACTGACTGAAAGGTTTATAATTATGATTGCAGCATGAGTTAAATCCAGGATTTTGTTTCAGAATCTGAGGCAATGTTACCGAGTCACCTGAAATCTCGAATTAAGGCAACCACGGTATTATGTGTGCAATATAAATTACTGACACTAGCTAGCGATTGCAGTTTAGATAAGCTATTACTAGGAAAATATTAACTTTGAACTTCTGCTCCGTAGCTTTCTACCACAATGGCGTATCCTGGGCCCCATTTCACAAAACTTGTCATCAGTGACCGTTTTGGTTATAAGCTACTGAAATCCGTGCTCCTGATTGGTTATCAGCAGATTTGTCACTGATTTTTGTCATTTGTCATTGAAAAAAGGCTTTGTGAAACGGGTCCAAGAAGGAGGGGAAGATGGGGATGGCATCCGATACATGAGGGTCCCGGGGGGGGGGGGGTTCTGTGTCTGACCTATTGCAAACCGTATTTATTGTTTCTATTCATAGCCCTCCAACGGAGGGCGGGGGGGGGGGAGGGGGGTGTTGTTGTTGTTGGGTTTTAAGGCTGACCAATCTAAACAGATTATTTCTGATTATTTCTGGGTATACCGGTTTCATCTTCATATTTGATACGCCACTACAAGCCCCACCCCCACCCCATGATTAACGAATTTCATACACACTCCGCCATTTCTGCGCTTAGAGAGTGCCAGGACAACCGTTTTTGTATGACACTATAAATATAAATTAATGTAATTTTCTCAATCATTCGTGCCTGATCTATTCATGGAGGGGGTATCAAGAAAGGAAGAAAATGAGAACGAAAGAACGAAAGAACGAAAGAAGAAAGAAATGAAGCAATGAGTTTTAAAGAGAAAAAAAAAGAAAGAACGAACGTAAGATCCTGAGTAAAACTATGTCCAAATTAACAATTTCAAACGCCAATTCTACTGTAGTGAAACGAAATACGAAATAATGGATAGTGGATAGAGTATACTGTTCGATGCGACGTACATTAGCACTGCATTCAGAACATTATCTGCTGATAATAATACAAGCATCTTATGCAGATAAACCAAGTCCATGCATTACTTAACGAACGCATCGACCAATCAGCGCACTTGAATGAGCAAGCAAACTTGATGCGCAATTCTGATTGGTCAATGCCCGTCGAGAAATTTCTCCCACACACGTTGCGGTGCTGGATGTTGTGTGGTCATCAGCGATATGGCTGCCAAAAGGGGGATCCCCCCATGTAGGTAGGATGGGGAATGTTTGTTTGGGTGCGCATTGAAGTTCATCGAACTTTGATTACTATAAAAAGAATCTTCGCTGCCATTGATCAGAAGTGCTTCGCTAGCTCAGTACGTTTGTGTTGGTGTAGTTCTCCGTCTACACACACCGCGCTTTAAGATACGACTGACAGCATGTCTCGTCACTCATCACCATCACTGCATAAACTGCATGCCATATCGGCTTGGCCTTACGTAGAAATATGGATTAATCAAGAACATGGGTTAATTTCAACAATTTAATATTAATATCAATACAAAAAAATACACAAAAATATATTCACATTTTATATCAGACATAGGCCTATCGGGGAATTACTCTTATGACTTTTCCAATTCATCTAGATCCATTAACGGTGGATTTAAAAAGTGAATACATGGGTTAATTATATATGTCATTTAATCATTGAATACAGACTTGGAAATATTGTAGTTATGGTTATGATTTTTTCCCCCTTTTTTTGGTGCCACAATTTGAAAGTGTCATTGGATTTCAATCAGCAAAATACTCAGAAAATCTCTTATGTCATGAAACATATGGTGAATGACGCAAACATAAATAGACGGGCGAACATTTTCCAACACTAAACACTCTCGCAAATATGATTTGAACATTGTACATTATGCAGCCCCGATATCAGCGCAAAGCTCATGTCATGTAATTTGGAGTCACGAAATGGAGTGCTTGTGATTGGTCAGTTGTACTTCTTGTGCGCGCATTATGGTCAGATGGGGAATTTCCCTAGACACGTGTTCACAGTGTTTTGGTTCAACAAACCTTGACGAAGACCCCAAAACATCAACAACGATTCCAAGGTCAAATAAAATGAGAACAAGTTTCGCGTCCTTTAATTAGAAAAAGCTAGAAGGGGTTCTATATCATTACTCTCTCATACATATGTTGTCGTTATTTTTGCCGTGGCAAGTGACGTGACCATATTACTAGCTTTTGAATTATTATTCTGTTTGCATGTGTGATCGGCAATAGGTATTAAAATTGGTTAGAATTATTATAATAAATTTAATTATTACTCCAAATGTTTGCCAGTAAACTTATATTTACCCACGTGAATAAATAACAAAATATAGGCTTATCAGTAAAGAAAAGTAAAAATTTCCAACGGAAATGTGGTATTTGATAGGGAAAATTATTTTTATCGATTCCTTCTTTTATTTTACGAGACTGGATACCCCAACTACGATAACAGGGATATTTACTTAAAAAAATTAATGGTGTATTCAATAACCAACCAAATTATTATTTCAAGAGGGCAAATCCATGACCTAAACTGTTTGAACCCTAATAAGGCCGGGGGGGGGGGCATTATGCCCCCCCCCCCCTCCACGATTTTTCTGATTGTTCGAGAACGCATATGGATGGCGCCTCGCCGCTCGCTGACTTTTTTCTTTAGAGTCTTGCGCATCTTAAAAAAAAAAAAAATGAAAATCGGACCTACAGTTACAAGGTCACGTTACCTTTTTTCTTTGCATGTCAGCGGGAAAATCGCTCATTTTTGTGATTTGTGTACAAAACAAATGGAAATGTCATTTTTCCTAGAAATAGATCAAACATTGGTTATTGGGTCTTGTTTAAAGTTTAGTTGGTTGTTTTGGGAGTCAAAATAGTTGAATTGAAGGAAAAAATGAAGAAAAAAAAATAAATAAAATACATAAGTTAAAAAACAATGAAATACATAAGAAATTATCAAAACAAGAGATAACATAAGGAATAAGCTGGCTCTTCCAATTTTTTTTGTCGTTTTATTGTTCCAAATGGTCTAATGAATATATGTAGTGAAAAAGAATGCTTAAATATGAATAATATATGATTTATGGGTAAAAATGTGATTTTAAGAACTTATTTGCATAAATTACCATAAATATGCAAATGAGTGATTTTTTTTCAAAAAATTGAAATTATCATATTGTTCTATACACTTCACTTGACATGCGTGCAAATTTTCGCGGAGATCGGCCGTTTCACGGCCGAGATCTAAAGGGGGGGGGGGGGCCATAATGCCCCCCCCCCCCCCGGCCATACTAAGACCTCAAATAGCCCGGCCTTATTAGGGTTAAGTTATATAGAGCATTATTCATCTTTGTTTCTATGTTTGTACAAAATGTACATGAATATAGTTTCTACATGTACATTTCAAATAGGAAATATAAATATGACTCCACTTCTCCTTTTATCGTACGATAAATCGTAGTCGGGGTATCCAGTCTCGTAAAATAAAAGAAGGATCACTGAATTATAAAAGTCTGTCATCATATGCTTCCACGTATGATTTGGAAAAATAACATAATTGACATCAAATGAGGAACATCTGAGGATAGAAATAAATCATGACAGTGTACTAGGGAGGGGAGGGTGTTAAAAGATGTAATCGCCCAAACTGTTCATTCGTATGTGTGTAAAATGCTTTTCATCCCGCAAACCTAATTTTAGAGATATTTGTGGCCTGCTTCAATCATTAATTCATAACCACTTGTGTAAAGAGAATCCGAGTAGGGCGAAGTTGAATTATAATACTGTACGGAAAAGGCACTCACCACTAGATGGCGCTCTTCCACCATATTCTTTGTGCTAAATTCGAGCATTTGACTTCTTGGGTCTATACTACTCTCATAGGAACTACATGTCAGTGGCGTACGCAGGATTTTTTTCAAGGGGGGGTTTTAAAATCAAAAGGGGGGGGGGGGTTTGACGAGACATGCTGTCAGTCGTATCTTAAAGCGCGGTGTGTGTAGACGGAGAACTACACCAACACAAACGTACTGAGCTAGCGAAGCACTTCTGATCAATGGCAGCGAAGAAACATACATAAAACATACACATAAACAAAACTCGAGGGGGGGGGGTTAACCCCAAAACCACCCCCCTGCGTACGCGCCTGCTACATGTACATGTGTATATTTATAAAGACGTTGTCATTCAACGTTTATCTTTATCTTTTTGAAGGATGCGCAGATGATGTCCACGAAACATGAACTGAAGCTAATATCGCCACACAGGAACATTTATAATTGATATCGTTTGCCAACAAGCATTATGATAATTTATGCCTACATATAAAGTTTCACGAAACAGCAATGGAAGCCAAGTTGCAAACTTCATTAGAAAAACAACAATCATTTTAGCCAATTGCACTTTACAACAACAACAACAAAACTATATAACTTTTTATATGTATTATTATTATTACCTTCTTGCATAATTAGGACACGAAGATTGAAACTTGTTTCAGTGACCACCTGTCCATAAAAACTGCCGCTTTTTTAATAATTTCCCTTGAAAAGACTTTGCCATTGATACATGAATTACAAAAACCTCTACACAAAGACCACCAGCATATTAAGACCAACTTTCTTGTCTCCCTTGAGCGGTCTTTATAGACAGGTTTCACTGTACTCAATAATGTAATGGATCTGAACAAGCCACCATTCTAGTCTCTGTGGGAATGGAGGAGGGGAAGGGGGAGGGGGGGGGGGGAATTAAATATGCATCCGTGGATGGACCCTAGGATATTTTAATGGATGGCATAGTATGAGTCCATCTACTGAGACAATGGGGGGGGGGGGGGGGGTGGTCCTACTCTGGAAATGAAATGCGAATTTACAAGGCTACCAATTTAGGATGAGTGGTCAAGGCGTCTATTTTCTCGTCCTTTCTCCCTTTTCCTTTTTCCTTTTAATGTTATTTTCCAACAATCGATAAGGAGGGGGCGGGGGGGGGGGGGAGGGGCACGTGTCCTCGTACAGCCCCCTGTAGCCACTCCACTTGTATCTGGTGTAAATCAAGTGTATTTAGAGTATTGTAGAATTACGGACCAGCATTTCACAAAAAGACACTTAAAAGTGCATTATTTTGTCAAGGTTTGCCCAAAGCTCTATACTACGTTTACACTATAGGAATGACTTCTCCCCAGCCCAACACACACACACACACAAACGCACCACCGCACGCACACACACACATACCAGTTTATATTACCACACGGTCTCACACAGGCGCGGATCCAGGATTTCTTAGAGGGGGGGGGGGGGGGCATTTTTTTTTTTTTTTGCTCCCGCAAATTTGAAAATCGCGCCGGCCGAAAATTCGCCCAGTGTGGGGGGGGGGGGGGGGGGGTAGTGAGCACGAGCACGTGCCCCCCCCCCTCCCTGTGCCCCTAGATCCGACTACTTTTTCAAAATAGTCTAGAAATAAAAGTACCCAATTATTTTAGACATGCTTTTTCGTTAGTGTATCCTTTATTTAATCAATTAAAGCGACGCCATTGAATGAATATGATAATACGATAATGATATCTAATCTATCTGCGTTATATAGAAAGTTTGTCTGTATTTTAATTACACTTTATAATCAATCAACGAAAAAAGACTTCAGGAAGTTGCAATTACATCTCTGGCAGTCTGGAGACAACCCTGTCAGTGATAGGAACAAAATAAATGAAACATCGGAACAAACACAAGGAAGGCGAGATTCTATATTCAGTATCCTGATTTGACTTAAATATACATGAATAAAATGCTTGCGTGAAATATTTGCTATATTTAAATATAGAACCAGTGTACAAGTATTGATGTGTTCGTCCATTAATTATCATCGAAGTCATTTTGGGAAAAAAAGGACTTTGGGGCAATTTCTAGTGTATCACAGTATCTGGTGCGTAAATGATTGTAGCAAAGTCAAAGTCAAATTTAAATAATTGACATGATAGGATAACGTTATTATCAAATCAAACGAACAAAAGAAAAACAGAACTTAATATGATAGATAGAAAGAAAATAATTAAACAACTCAAGAAAACAAAGGAAAATTGAATCTAGACTATGTACACATGGTCACATTACATTCAATAAAAGTTAGTATATCGCTATTATCACAATCAAAACTTTAAAAAATAGTCATGACCGTTGCAGCTTGTAGAATATATAAAGATAAGCCTCAACAACACAAAGGCAAACAATAAAATGTCGTTGAAATTGTTTTCTAATTTTAATTAGGCAAACGTAAAGGCCCGGTCGCACAGAGGGGACGCATGGGGGACGCACGGCCGGCGCATGGAAAATTTGCAATTTTGGCCAGTGCGTTGTCGTTCGCTAGGCGTGCGTCATCACTCGTTACTCGTTCGTCGAGCGCGCTGGACCAACGCTGGACCAGCGCTATGCATTCGTCGTCATTCGCTGTGTGCGTCGGGATTTTTTTAGCATGCTCAAAAGTGTGCGCGGAGCTCGACGCATGAATGTACACGCCAAAGGCACGCCAGACGTGCGTTGAGCGCGCTAGACCAGCGCCAGACATACGCGGAGCACACGCCCTGTATACGCACAGCGCGCTAGCTACACGCTGTGCATTTTGTGTCAGCTCGCTAGCTTTTCCAAAATCATGACAAAAGTTAGGCACACGGCCTTTTCCGATTTCCAATGCGCTGGCCGTGCGTCGTAGAACGCGGTGCATGCGTGGACCATTCGTCCAGCGCGCTAGCAACACGCTGTGCATTCGTGGAAGTTGTTATCATGTGCGCTCTGGGTACGGTCTGTATGCGCACTGTATGCGCCCTGTATGCGCTCAGCGCGCTAGCAACACGCTATGAATTTGGTGTCAGCTACGACAAAAGTTGGGCGCACGACAACGCACTGGCCAAAATTGCAAATTTCCAATGCGCTGGCCGTACGTTCCCCATGCGTCCCCTCTGTGTGACCGGGCCTTAAGAAAGAGATGTGTGTGTCATTCAACTAATTTTAAGCATCAACCCGACTCTGACATGAGTGATTAGATAAATGATTATATTTGTTAAAGATGTGTGAAATCTGAAACATTATTCCAACTTGACTTTTTAAAATGTAAGTTCACACCTGGCCAGGATGGGGGTCAATTCGACAGCTCCCTCAAAATGCAGCCATGTATGATCATTATTCGCACAACTTTTGCAATATCTATTACTTTATTTCAACACTCTTAATGTAAATGGTAATTGCGTCACCACAGCTGAAATGTTACAGCAACTTGATATTATACAAACATTACTGTATATATCGTTGTATGTTCATGATCATTGATATAACAGTCCCAAAACGCCTTTTCTACAACCATACTATGGCGTAATACAAATATATACTCTGGTATTGTTGTATTCTTGATTTTTGTAGAAATTCAGCTTAAACAACCTTAATACCTCATAAAAATAAATTCAAAGACTTGTTTGACAAGCGCCTTGTAAAAGATACTGTCTGCAATTCAATGGAAACTGTTGATTATTACATTTCTTCAAATGTATTTATGAAGGATTGTACGATTTGTTTTAGTACTGCTGTACATCTTGGCATTAGAACCATGACAAAATCGACGTTATATACATGTTAGAAACTTTAAACACTTTAAAATGCAGTCAAGGCAGCAATTAAAAAATCGTGAAACAAATTAAAAAAAATACTAGAAATAATATATACAATGCTAAATACAAGAAATGAAAACGTTAACAAAATATATACTAATTCCAATTACTTTTGAAGACTTAACCACAAAGGACCGTATCCACTGAAATAAACTATTACAAGGAAAATAATACAGATACAAATCATAACGATATGCAATCTTGCTGTAAACCGTGCACGGTAGGAAAACACTGCACGCACACGTGGCACATGTGGGATATCTATCACACGTGTGTCATCAAAACATATTACAAAGACTGAAGTTACTTTGTCATATTTTGAATATGTTAACATTTTTATGAGCAGTCATCTTAAAGTAGCATTGTTCCAATTATATTCCTAAATAAATGATTGTTGTAGCCATACATCTAGAACCGTTTTCATACAACCTTATAATAACGCATATATTCACTTCAGTCATTACATAATGTACATGATCATTGTAGCAAAAGAACTGAGCAGTCTTCATAGAACCTTGCAAAGAAGAAATTCTCTTCTGTTATCATTGTCTTTTATACATGACTATTTAGAAATACAAATAGTAGCAGTACAAGTGAAAGGCTAGTCATACAGCATCAGAGTAAATCAAATCTGGTCTGTAATCATTGTCTTATTAACATGATGTTTCTAGTACTAAAAATTGAACAGTTTTCAAACCACCTTATGATGAACCATGTATTCAATGTATTTATCACTTTATGTATTGTAGCAATAGAACTAAAACGGTATTCATACAATCAAGAAAATGTATTTTGTTAGTATTATCTTATGTACATGATTATTCTAGGAATTGAACTGAAACAGTATTCACACAACCTTAAAGTAATACAATATAATATACTGTAATTATTATCACATATATAGGATACAAGTTTTTATAGCATTAAAACGGTATTCATACAACCTTGATATAAAGAAAATGTATTCTGTAATCACAATCTCATGTAAATGATTATTATAGCAATATAACTGCAACAGTATTCATTCAACCTTACAATAAACAAAATATCTGCTGTAATTATTATCATGTGTGATAGTGTAGCAACAAAATTAGAACAAAATTACCACAACATTGCAATAAAGACAATATATTCAGTAATTACAATCTTGTTTACATGATCATTTTTAGTAATAGAATTGAAACGGTTTCATACCTTAAAAAAGAGGAATATAGATTGCAAGTATAATCTTATGTACATTGTCAATGTTGAAAAAGAGCTAAAACAGTATTCATACAAACTTGGAATAAGGAAATATATCCCGTAATTATCATCACACTTACATATATATATCTGATTACAGTTGCAATAGCATTGACACAATACTCATACAATCTTACAATAAAGTAAATATTTTCAGCATTATCATATGTCTATGATATTGATATAACAGTATTCATACAATTTTGCTACAAAGTAAATATATTCAGTGATTAAAATCTTATTTACATGATCAATCCAGTAATATAATTGCAGCGGTTTTACTCAACCTTACTAAATAGAGGAAATATTTACTTTAAATATAATATAATGTACATTGTCATTGTCGAAATAGAACTAATTATTCTAGCAAAAGAACTTGAACAGTATTCATATAACCTTGCTTTCATTAAAGAAAATACATTATTAATTAACATCTGATTAAAAATAAAAACAAATACAATTGATATGCATATATATACAATAAGAAACGTTAAAATTAAACATCTTCAATTGGAGTCATAATCTGGTGGGGAAAACAGAGGCCAATGGCCTATCGAGGCTATTCCCAGAGGTGATAAACTTTACTTACAAGTTTCTTAAATATACAATCTTATGTAAATGATTGTTGTAGCAATGGGACTGAAACAGTATTCATACAACCTTACAATTAAAAATATATATACATATACTGTATTAGTTTATCATGTATATGATTGTTGAAGCAATAGAACTAAAACAGTATTCATACAACCTTACAATGAACAAAATATATTCTGTAAATATTACCATGTGTGATAGTATAGCAACGGAACTAGAGCAGTATTACCTTGCAACCTTGCAATAAAGATAATATATAGTAATTAAATTCTTATTTACATGATTATTTTAGTACTGGAATTCAAACGGTCTTTATGCGACCTTAATATAGAGGAAATATTGACTGCAATTATAATCTTTTGTACTTTGACATTGTTGAAACAGAACTGAACCAGTATTCATGCAATCTTAGAATTTGGAAATTATATTCTGTAACTATTATAACACATATAGGATTATAGTAGCAATAAATTGAAACTGTACTCATACAACCTTACAATAAAGAAAATGTCTTTTGCTATTATGATACTTATATGATATTGTAGCAATAGAACTGAAACAGTATTCATGTAACCTTGCTATACAACAAAATATCTTTAATTAATCTTATTTACATGATTATGTTAGTAACAAAATTGAAACGGTATTTATACAACCTTAAAATATAGGAAATATTTACTGCAATTATAATCTTATGAACATTGTCATTGTTGAAACAGAACTACAAGGTAAATATTTTTGGCAAATATTATCATATGTATATATATTGGAGTGTACTGCTTTATGCATCAGAGGCGTATTCTCTGGAATCGGCAGACATAAAAACGTTTGAGAGTTTTGACATTTTGCTGGGGAGGACGGTGGCAAAGATAATTTGGGTGAGTAGAGATGAAGTTATACAGAGAGTGGGGGAGGAGCGGAACTTAGTAACATCATGGTAGGGGAGACAGAAGAAATGAATTGGGCATGGTGGACTCTTAAGAGATATAATTGAGAGAAGAATGGAAGGAAAAAGACCGAAGGGGATAATGTTCGACGGTATTAGAGCAAATGAAACATACCAAAAGATGAAGGGAAAAGATAACAACAGAAAAGAACGAAATATTCTTTCATGCTTAAAACTTGCTAAACAGCAGAGCACCAGAGAGTATTTGATTATTGTAGCAATAAACCTAAAACAATATTCATAAAACCTCGCAAAACAAGAAATATACTTTGTAATTATTATCATATGTACCGTAGTATTGTAGCAATATAAGTGGAACAGTTTTCATACAAAACCTACAATAAATTTTATATTTACCATAGTTATTATCTCATGTATGTCATAATTGTAGTAGAATCAAACTGAAACAGGTTTACAATAAGGCAATATTTAATAAGGTTATCAATTGTCTTCTAGAACTGATCAGTTCAGCAAGTCAACTGAAGCATGCTTAATGCAGCAGTAATATAATGCCAATATTTTCTGTAGTCGTTATGCTACGCACATAATTATTGTAGCCAATATGATGAATTAACCAAGTAAAGTTTGCCATTGCATTAAAAGGAAGCTGTCTTGATGTTATTGGGCCTGTTTGATTGTAGGGTGCAACTGAAAAGTTTTTTTTTTTTTTTAAATATATTATGAGGATTTTATGTAATCGAAATTATATAAAATTGACTCAATTATGCAGAAAAACGAATGCAATGTAAACATGTCCACATTTGGTTTAAATATTTAGTTCTAATTGTTCAACCCTTTAGGGTCACCTCTTAAATATGATGTTATTTCGAAAGCATTTTTTGTAGCCAATTTTAAGTGCGTATACGTAAAGAGATTACAACTTTCAAGTATTCATAACTTACTCATTTCCTGTCCGATTTCCTTGAATCTTTCATTACCCGGCTTATTTGGTTGTTCTGCTTTCTTTTATATTACTTAACTACGATCAAGGTTGGATTTCCGTTTAATCATTAAGGATATTTAAAAATAAACCATTCTCATATGTAGCTTAACTACTTGATTCCCAGCAGCATTGGCTAGGTAATAAAAGCAACTTCCGGAATCAGGATTGAGAATCAGGCTGATACATGCTTCTGAAGACGGGAGGCTTCGCTGTGGAATCCGTAAATCAAGTGAATCCCTTCTTGGTCGTGGGATGATGGTCAATAGTTCATTTACATGGTTGCCTACTTCTTGACTCCCATGCTTTCTGGTTTTGTTTGAAGTTCCTCCCAGAAGCGCCACTCACTGGTAGTGAACATAACAACAAGGGAAGAAAAAGAAAATAATTCGGGGGTGCTTCTCACTGATAGTTAATTTTTGAAAGTAAATAGAGGAGAAAGGATGAAAACTCAAGAATTGTAATATTTCGTGGTGCTACTTAATGATGGTTCACATAGGGAAGAAAGAAAGAAAGTACCATAATTGGATTATCCGTAGGTATTTTAATCGAGCACTTACCAGATCGCTTCGCTGAATAATTGAAGTGAAAAGCATTTCTTGGTGCCTTTGTATATGGTTTGGTAAAAGGGAGTTCGAAAATATGTTATTGTTCCAAACTCTGCAACACGTCAAGGAAACATCATACGATGTAGTTTAACAAATGGGGAGAGAGAGTATAGTATGGTACTTACGTTCAGGTAGTATGACCTTAGCTGTTTGGCCTAACCCAGCATCTGTTAATGCCAGATGAAGTTCATCTACCTGCTCACTAGGTCGAACCCTCTGTCTCCAGTCACGTAGCATCTCACCAACGCCTGATCTTGAGACACAATCAAATGACGAGTCTCGACGGTTGAGGTATTTCTCTACAGCTGAGTAAGGGAAGCCGAGCTGGTAGACAAGGGACTTTAAGTCCTTTAGTGAATGGTTCATATCTGCCAGGATCTCGACAATAGTGTTGGGTACATACTGCAATCGCCCATGCCTGCGGAAAAGTAATTTCATAACTTGCGGCGGGTCGGCGGGAAACCATTTTTTAAGATATCGAAATATATATATAATGCTGGGAATTTCGTTATTTGCGTCATTATGTCCATCTTTTACGCATCATATTGGATAAAATTGAAAATGCTATGCAAAAATTAGTAATGTGTTTTTATTGCAAATTTGAAACAGAAATAAAACTTTGAAGAATAAACAGTATTGATTATGCTTATAGTTCTTGCTATAACAACATTAGTATTATGATTATACCAAGGATGCTGATATTAGATTACTTACGAATCTGTGTGATCGACTGCATAATCCGGTTCATCTGCATCAAAAGCAATAATGAAATACATTAGGATTCAGGCGTTTATTGTTTTTTGTCCAGTATTGGGAATTTCTATGTTTTATAAAAGTCTAAAGGGTTTGTTTAGAGAGAAAATAAACATAACTCAATGGTTTCGCTTTTAATATCTGAAGAGTAACACAAAATGCAATATCCCCATTTACGAGAAGCAAGATACGAAAAGCAAAATAATATGTTAACAACAGATTTCAGTTCCGAACAGATCTAACCCACAGCTATTTTCTATGTCGTAAAATAGAAAGGAGTGTTTATGGCATTTATTTTACATGTATTTTGCAACATAATTCTCTATCTTTTTCCACAAATCCGCCAAAAAGAGCAATTAGTACGCGCTAATTTTAAACCTCATTTCAACCATTCTTATTGAATGAGGTCGAAACATAAATACATTGAAGTTACAGAAATAATAGTTTGTATTTTCGTTTAAGTTACTAGTTATTTATAATTGTCTTTGAGGTCACTTGTTACATAAATTATCCATTTATGTGTGGTCTTTAAAGTAGCTGGCTTCAAAAACTATCCTACTTCCTGATAATATAGGCTTGCCTTCTATTGAAATAAGGTAGTCTCTTTCTGCACGTGTTGCTGACCCTTGTAGTATGTCGATATGGCCGTTCTTCTTTCCTTTCTCTTCTGGAGAGAACTCAAGCTCGAAGTTCTGAGGGCTGCACTTTCCACTTAGTATACTCTTGATGGGCATCTTGATTCGTATTGAAGGGAATAATAATTAGTGCAATGATGATAATTATGATAATTATGATAATGATAACAACTATAAAAACAAATATAATAATACATATTATGATAATAAAAATAAACATGATTACACCTATATTCAATGATAGAGCGTCTCCTGAGTTCGTTTGGATATGTTTTAGAATGCCATCAATCAAAGGATCTCCCAAGAGTGGAAGAAGACGGCTCTAAATGATCTAGAGGCAGTGGACCTGAGCTGAGAAGATGCCAAATTTCTTGCAAAAGACCTCTGAGGATATTTCACGTACATTTCTAAATTCCATATCGACCACTATTCTGCGACAGATCTTAGGGAATAACATTCACACATATTTACCATTTTTTCGTTTCTTTTCGTCCCGTCGTGGAACAAAATCGCTAAGTCCCTTGTTATTGTCTCTACCGAGAACCTGAATTCCTTCAGGACTTGGAAATAGGGTACAGAAGAACTCTCCTCCTTCCTCGTTATATCCTGGAATATAAAAGATACAACTCAAATCTAGATATTGCAAAATGATATAATTTAATGCAGATGATTAACGTCAACTATCGTAGCTCTATTATAAAATAAAAAACCAACCACGTACATATAAATCATTTCTTTTCACACATTCCCATCTCATTCCTCCCCCTCTCCTTCCTCGATTTAACTCCTCCCATCCGAATACCCCTCCGCCCCTTCCCCATCCATCCTTCTTACTTCCATCATCTCCCCTACCCTAATCCATATCTTTCCATCTCTCACCATTTTGTTGTTCTCCTTCCCACTCCTCCTTCTATTTCCTTCCCACTCATTCTCCCTCCTCACCCCTCCTCCGTCTCCAAGACTCATCACTTTCTCTCCCGTCCCTTCTTTTCTTGTTCTCAATTATGCTCTGATAACAATTGATTCTGAACGAAAATCGAATGGGACCTTCTTCAGTGAATTGTAAAGTGTTACCATAGGCCTTTCATAACCTAAATAGCCCTCAGGGGCACCTTTTTAATAATTCGATTGTCAATTGGTGTCCGCAGCAGATAGAGATAGGTTGCATGATATAAATACCTCTATATAGTTCTTGTATGCATGAAGTATGTACACACGTAGAGTAGGTTTCTCTGCAGGAGTCATGAACATAGGCTGGAAGACTACACATCTCAACTGGAGTCGTTGAAGATCAGTCGATGACAGAGCCCAGACTTGAAGATGACATGTAAGGAACTTAATCTTATCGTTTGAGATTTGTGACGTGCGCGGGGTCAGGTTGCTACGACCGAATTTTCCTGTGAATTAAAACAAATGATGGCTTCCAAATATTGATTTTACTATCTTACTCCCTGATAAAATAGGCTTGTACAGTATTGATTATAAATAGAGTAAGAAATAGATTTCAACTCATTTCATGTTCTGGTATTTGACTATATTCAAATTTTGTTCAGCAATTTTATTCAAAGTGCGTACTTGTAATTTTGTCTTTATTATTGAGAAATCATTCAATATAAACGTAAACAAGCTTATCATTCTAAAATGGATTCTCATGACGGGAAGAGTATTTTATCTGTGATTTGAAATAAGTTATTCACCTCATTTGTCAATTTATCAGGATACACATTTCAAGTGATGGTGTTTACTTTTTATTTCAAGAGAAAATGTCGATAACTTTATCGATAACTTTGTACCTGGTCCAGTTCTTGTGTACAAGATGACAGAAGAGTCGTCTGTAAGTTCATGGTGATTGGTACAGTGTGGTAGTACCACCTTGGCAGGCTTGAGCAGTTCTTGTGTCAGAGAACATTCTATGACTGGAGTAATGATTACCTCATCCTCCCGTACGGGAAGCCTAGGAGTATCACGAGTTTGGACGCGAAGAGTTACAACTGATCTCATCCCTTTTGGTATAGCTCCTTCAGGGATAGATATGACAATACCAAGTTCATCAAGGGTCAGTTCTCCACCCTTGTGATCAATTATGCCATGCGAGATGAAAGGCATATACATGTAGCTTGGTCGGCGTTTCATCGCTAATGAGGTTAAAAAGGCAAAAATAATCGATAATTCCCATATAAAACATGAAACAAATACTACAGTTTATTTATAAAAGATATTAAGTTGTTACAGTTCCTTTTCATAGTTATTTCCCAAAACAGTCCCTTTTTGTGTTTTTACTGTAAAGCGATTGGGAAACGAGCGTGTAATGAGGCATGTTTGTTCGAACAAAAATGTTACAACCATCTTGAGTCAGGATTTGATTCGAGTTAAAAACAAAAATAATCTCGCCTTTCCAAATTTATTTTCTTAGAACTCTGCTGTATTGAGTAAAGTATAGTCAATATTTTAAAAGATAGAAATCATTGGCGAAATCTTCGAGATAATCCTGCAAAATTCAAACAAGTTAATTAGTGGTATGCCGGGCTTCTTACGTCTAAAAGATAACTGGTAAAGGGATAATTTCATTTCAATTGCGTGTATCCTCATCTAGCAACACGGTTTATGATTACTCCTTCTGAATAGAAGTTAAAAGTGCACAAGCTCCTGCCGATTGTATGATTTTTCTCTAAAGGGGGAATCTGGGTTTCTTGTTTAGTCAGGCAAAAGTAAGTAAAAATAATGAATCTGTAAAATGTTTTGTTTCTTCCATTGATCAAGAAGGCCTCCATCATTAAAAGTAACGTGAAACACAGTGGAGTTGGCATTACCTTCTGCTATCTTGACTGCTGCATCGTTGAAACGGAAAGCCTGAGCAACTTCCAGAAGCCTCACCCTAGTCCCACCTTGGTGTACCCATTCTTGAAGCATCTTCAGAGCACTACGGCCAATCACGTGAGGCGGGAAGGTCACATACGTGCTCATGATCTTCAAGACGACAGAAGGTTTTACATTCAGGCGATGACATAAGTCCAGTAGGTCTGTGTTGGATCCAATGGCTTTTGAGATTTCTTTTATACCTGTGGACACACAAAAAATGCATATGTAAATTTGAAAGAAAATATCCAGTTTAATACAAATAGCATAATGATTGTGATGAATGAGAATATTGACGGTGTCCAAAAGATGAAATTAACTGTAAAACATAAATGAATTTAAGAACAAGTAAACAAAAAACAGAAATTATGGCTATGATTTTTATATACAAAACTGTGTACAAATATTTACCTAATGAAAATCTTCTGTACTTCTGCACATCCTATTGCCTTAGCGTAAATAAATTCAATCAACGGAATGTGAAAAAGAACTGAATTGCAAGTTTGAACTTGAAAGTTTCCTTTAAAGGGTAAACATGGTATGTCCTCATCAACACGTTGACGATTGAACTCAGCCTTGGGATTTCAACGAACCTGTGTTGACATCTGGGATGTTATACACCGAGAGAAGCTTAGCTAACTCATCTTCTTTTTCTTCCTCTTTCAAACCATTCCACCAACTGTCTAGGAGCTGTCGTGCGATCTTATGAAGTACTGATGAACTGGGTGGATCGATGAATTTAACAATGAGGTCATCATTTAGACGAAGGGCTTTCCCAAGTTTATATGCTAATGGTAGACGTTTCACTGGTAGAGCGACGCTGCAAAGCTCTTCTGTGTTTGGTGTACCCCCACATTGGTCGAGGTCATCATTAGTTTCATATAGCTCTACATCAAAATCAAACGATGAAAATCTTTTAAGAAGTGCATGAATTTTGGAATTAATTGATAAAAATATTTATTTTTTGTAAATAAATAAATTGATAATGCCTATTAATTGGAATAATGTTGTACAGAGGATATGTATACAATTCTATCATTGTCCTAAATCATACGATGTTGTTATTCTGTTATCTACCTGTATCTGATGCTGTTATGATATCCATATCTTCAGGCTCTATAGGCCTGCTTGGATTTGCTCTTTTCTCAGGAGTCACCGAAGAATTCATACGCGAGCTTTCGTCTAAGAGAAAAATATATAAATATTAAACAAAATATTTTTCATGACTGCTAATGCTTTAGTTTTAAGTTGTTTGTGTACTACGTAGTGCTCACCTATATCTTATGTATTAATGAAGAGATGTCACCGCATTATCTCGTCTAATCTCCTCAGACAAGTTTTTTTTTAAAGACTGCTGTGAATGACATCAGCCCTAAGAGTCAACCTGAAGCTTTAAAACAATTGTTTATTACCACTAGACATTTAATCGTATGATTCCATTAAATAATAATAATAATAATAAAAACATTTATAATGCGCACATATCCACCCCAAGAGATGCTCAAGGCGCCTAACAAGGTAAGTACATTAAACTTTAAGAGAACATAAATAATTTAACATAATTAGATATAATTCAACAACGTTAATTACATCAGATTGTGAAATACACTACGTCTTAACTAAGGAGTTCAGACATTAGATAGGTTTTCAATTTTGTTTTGAACAAATTTTGATTGGCTGACATTTTGATTGAATGGGGTAGGGAGTTCCATAACCGGGATGCAGCAGCTGTAAAAGCTCTGTCTCCCCAACTCCTCTTTGTTCTTAATTGTGTTCAATTTGTTGAATTAGAGGAACGAAGACAAAGTACAGTAAGATGTCTGTTCGTTTCTACATTTGACGAGGGTATGTATAAAATGCTAATCATATGAGGTTATAATTATGTTATCTACCTGTATCTGATGTTGTAATGATATCCATATCATGAGGCTCTATAGGCTCGCTTAGATTTTCTCTTTTCTCAGGAGTCGCCGAAGAATTCATACGCAAGCTTTCTTCTAAGAGAAAAATATATAAATATTAAACAACATGTTTTTCATGACCGATGAGGCTTTATTTTTAAGTTGTTTTTGTACTACAGAAGAGTTCACCTATATCCTATGTATTGGTGAAGAGATGTCTCCGCCTTATCTCGTCTTGTCTCTTGAGACAAGTTTTTTTTTAAAGACTGCTGTGAATGACATCAGCCCTAAGAGTCAACATGAAGCTTTAAAACAATTGTTTATTACTACTAGACATTTGATCGTATGATTCCATTGAAGAAAAAGTTCAATTAAGATGTTTAATCGTTGCTACATTTGACTAGAATTACTAATTACATCATTTACAATACATACAAGTCAAAGAGCTATTATTTATTAATAATGAAGAAGAACAGTTGCCTGTATTCTCAACCGTAGATGCCGAGGAGACAGATTCCCAAATGGACTTCAACGTCTCAGTCGCTTTAGGATTCGATCTTTGAGATGCCTTCCACATGCAGAGCATTTGGATGTTAGCATCTTTGCGATTATGCAGTGTCTTGTGTTTGATATTCTCAAGCTTATTCCGAGGGAAACCAAGCTGTGTCCCAATGTCCATGAAGTCCGTCCACGTAATGTGTCGAGCCAATTTAAGCAAGGCTTGGTCAGAAATGTCACTAAATGTATTGAGAAGATATTAAGTGTATGTTATGCTATAATCAAAGCTTATCTTGACTACTGGTTAATGCATGGTTGAGAATCAAATCAACCCGCTTGACACGCGGTCCGAACGGATACCTTTATTTACGTATTTATTCTAATTGTTCGTAATTTATTGAAGCTTTAAAACACTTCTATTATATCTATTTCACCAATATATCATTTATCTTTATTATCACATGGGTCAATGAAAGTTCAGATTTGTAAAACTTTATTTCCTATCATAAAGCTGAATATCTCCTATGGATTTAAAGTTATTATCTCTTCTAACTCTCCATCAAATCGCCTTTGTGCCTCCCTGCTCACACCAAACCCTTTAAATAAAACCATGTGCATATTTGCGTATTACTGATGACAACTTAAAAGATACATTATTTTCCTATTTCAATCGGGTATTGCTCAAGCTCTCGTTGAACAGTTTTGCTCATTTTTCGGCTGTTATCAATATCAGCATATTATTAGGGTGGACATCCTCTTTGATAATCTCTCGTCTTGATGTTCTGACTTTTGGCGCTAGGATATTTGCTATGGGTTTCGTGAACAATTTCGTGAAAAAAATAAAACACACACGGTAAGAGTTTTCCGTTAGGGTTGCAGTATAAGGTTAGGGTGAGAATTACGGTAAGGGTAAGTAACCACACAAAATCTTACCCGTTTGGAGTAATATCTGAAGTACCGTTGACCAAATATAAAGGACGTCATTGTTGCATTTAAAAAGAAATTAAACATAGTTAAATTAGATTCTTCTGCATAATCTCAAATGATTCAATGAAAAACTATAATAAATGATGAAAAGATAGTTTAAAATATATTTGTATTCCGTAATTGGCTAATGTTTAAAAAAAAAAAAAAAAAATCTTCGCACTATATATATGGGTTTTACTACTATTATCATCATTATAACTGTTATTTTTGTTATTGTTAATCATCATTTTTTTTTAAATGTAGATATCATTATTCATTGTTATTTTTGTAGTTATCATTACTAATAAGTACCATCATTAAAATCGTAATTTTTATTCTAACTTTTTAAGTCTATACTGCATTGTTGTCATTGTAAATAGTAACGGTTCCTATGCCGATAATTTGATATCAGGTTTTGTTTCCATTTTGTTCTTTGTATTGTTTAAATTCGAAAAGTTCTGCTTTTATAGTACGTTGCTATTCTTTAAAAGAACGGAACAATATCACTTAAGGGGCTTATCTTAAAGGGAGTGTGTCTTGGCAAATACTGGTTAACGCCGTCTACGTCTTCGTTTGGACAACTGCACGTAAAGGAATGGACATGATTAGCTGGGTCAGCGCGCGCTAAAACGGGTCAGTGCGCGCTAGCGTTGGCGAAACAGACCGTAGCATAGAGATCTATATTATACAAATATACAATGACACTCGAGGATCTAGCTGAAACTATTCGCATCGAAGGAACATCAGCAAGTGCTATTTTCCCGAGGGCCATCGGCCCGAGGGAGAATAGTACTTATGATGTTCCTGAGTGCCAATAGTTTTACCTTGTTCCGAGAATGAGTCATTTTATATTTGTTTTATATCCCTTCCATCTGTTCATTTTCGTACACTTCTGTATTACATGTACCGTATACTCACATATCAAATTCAGAAAATAAATAAAAGAAAATTGCACGGCTCAAATAAAACATTGAAGGATGGATTATGCATGTTTAGCTGGCCCACGCCGCCTATAAAGGTACTGCATTTATCGCACAGAGTAAATTGCATGGCTTGAGCGCCGCGCGTGATATCGCGCGAGTTGGCCGTGCGCAGGCATGCATTTGATATGGGCGAGATGACGCGCGCGCATAGTACCTTTTTTCCCTAGGGAAAAAAAGGTACTATGTGTAACGTCAGCAATAAAAAAAAAAAAACCTATTCCGATGTAATCGGCAGGAAACGTCTTTTATAGTAAAACTATTCTTTTTCTTGTTGTGAACACTTCTAATGCAACAATCTAACGATAAGGGATATAAAATATTATATATAGATCTCTATGGACCGAAGTTCTCCTCACGCTTCGGTTTCGCATATGTTGCACGCACGCGAATGGTGCGGTCGCATCGTCTGTAGTCGTATTATACCCGATTTGCCCCGGGGTAGGGTCACGGGAAAGACACATAGTCTCGTCATGACACACTCCCTTTAAGTTAAACGGAGATCTCGCCTTTTCATCCATTGCTCCTAACTGTGTGAAAGTTGTTTCCATCCTATCTTCATCTCGCAGAAGTGTAATAGAATTAATTCGTTATAAGGGAGACTGCAACTTTTATTGTCATATAGGAACATATTTGATGACTATGATCACCATTGGCGTCATTTTTTGTTTGCCCCCATAGCGACAATGGCCAATGTATAACTAAATCAAAAGATTAGAACAGATCTAAACACAGCTTTGGGGCTATATATTCTGAGTGATCAGGCATTATGTTTTGCATGCTTAAGAGTGTTAATAATCTACTGATAAATCTAAATGAGTAACAATAAAACCTGTCACGTTCGCCATTTCTGCCTCTGTTTCTGCTGACTTCAGAAGTGAAAGAAGCTTTTCCTTCACGTTTTGATGTGGTAGTTGTCTCTGTTTCCATGTTATCAACACTTCGCGGATGGCTTCTTGTCTGTCTTTGAGCCTCTTATACTCTATTGCATCCAGTTCTTGTGTTCGGAAACCAAGTGCAACTCCCAGGTCATAAAAGTCGTCTATCGAAAGCTTTTCAGCGATTATCTGGATATCTTTTTCAGGAAGATCATTTTGAGAAGTTCCTTCGATTTCTCTGTAAAACAAATACATGTAACTGTATCTTCATCTTAGTTAATATGTGTTTCCTGCATGGTGTTGCACTATCACATGTTATTGATCTTCCAAACTTCATTTACATTTCCTACGAAAGGAAAACAAAATCAAGAATGTAAATACGTTGTAGTTCAGACAATAGGCCTAGTCTCACCTAATATCTTAGACGAAATTGTAATTGAACTTAGAGAGAAAAATATCGTAATGCACTTTAATCTAACTTAAATTTATTCTTAAAATGTGAATAGATTAATAAAGACATGCTTACCGCATAACTGGAGCAAATTCAGGACTCTTGATTTCATCTGCAATTATGTATACGATTGTTTTAAAAAGAAAATGTAAAAACAGTAAGGCAATTTTTAAATCATTATCATCGTTCTCCAAAGTAAGTGTCCACAGAAAAATGATTCCAGTGTGAATATGTACATGTGTACCAATCAATTTCGAACGCGAGTATGTCCCAAATGATCAACATATTTTTGTATTATAAAAACTCTCCTAAAAGCTAATAAGTAGAGAGTCTCATAATAGGCCTTCGCTGATACGAAACTGATAACCGTGTTCATTTTCCCCGAGTAATGCTTTCCTGTTAAGTCAAGTTGATAAAAGTAACAGCTGGAGCTAAGAATGTTAAGGCAAATTAACTTGTCTAATTAAAAAAAACATGAACGAAAATAAATGTACCGGTATAACCAATACTCGTCAAGATAGAAGAAAAAAATCGTCAATCTCTCTTTATTGCAATACTGGGATGGGTTACATGTTGTAGACAAACCTTCGTATCTAATGACGAATGCCATCATTGATCGAGACATCCCTTGTTTCCCAGACTGTGTAAGTGTGAAGGTTATCACTTCATATGGAGTTACGTTCTCACTCGGTGGCACGTTGAAGACTACTTTATGTCTCATTTGGTTGTGAACTTCCTTAAGGAGGAGCACCTAAAGGACGAGAAAGTTAGAGTATTAAGAAACATACAACTTTTTTTTCTTTCTGGAAGAAACACCCAAAGGTAACAAGAAAAGGGGTTCTGTGGCCGTGTTTGCGATATCATGTCATCATTTATTTTCTTCACACTCTTTATCCGTTAGCCCAAAGAGGGCGGCTTTTACTAAATAGAAGGGCCGCGCTGGCCGAAATTGAACATGATTTGTTGTAAAGCATCTTTAAGTGTGTTGTTTCAGGGGAAATTTTGAAACGTGTCCTACTCGAATTATTATCCGGATTTCAGGGTTTCAGATATTCAGTAAAGATTTATGACATTATGATGAATGAAAGATGTTTAACAGATGCGATATTTAAAAAAAAATGTTAGTCGGAATCTATACAACACAACTGATTTGTTACTCTTCTTATGTTATTGAGACAAACATGTTTTTAAACATTACAGACTTTCCCGGATTTCCGCCTGGACAATCTCCTCGCCCGTTATAAAAAAAAATTCTACCCCTGGCATTTTTACCTGTGACATTTTTGCATCGAAACTCTCCCCTACACCTCCCCCCCCCCCCCCCTTCTCCCAAGATTTTTGAATTTACAATATTTGCCTCAGCTACAAGCAATTATGAGGTCTCTTTGTATCTTTTATACATTTCTCCCAGGTCAAATATACATCTTTTTGATGACAACAATATATTTCTATGAGTGTAAGAATTTATTGGTTACTTTGCTCGCTTGCACAATTACGAAATCTAATAATTGATAAAGAGGCAAAGAACGTCAGCCACCGCACTTAATTACCCTAGAGGTAAATTGTATGAGGTAATTGCCTTTGGGGGTAACTGTCCCGGTTATTCTTTTCCTGGGGATAATTGTCTTGGGGGAAAATAGTCTAGGAGAAGACGCTCGGGGGGGGGGGAGAGGGAGGAGGGGAGGAGTGGGAGGAGGGGGAGGAGGGGGAGGAGGGGGAGGAGGGGGAGGAGGGGAGGAGGTTCCGGATAGGGCTGTTGTCTTATTATGTCTCAATAACAGAACGTATGAAGCCTGGGAGAACAATAATAGTTTCTAAATTGTGTGGGATATGTTTGAATTAACGAATCTCCATTTGTCTCAAGTATTTTCTTTCATTATTATCCTTTAACTGTATCCTTGAGTTTCTGGAAGGCTTAAATGTAGAAAATCTCTCCGAAGGGGACCTATTTGTTTTCGCTCTGATACAACATACATGGAGACACCGTACGAAACAATGAGTTGCTGATTTCAACCAGCGCATCGAGCCGTGCGCGTATTTTTTTATTTACATATTAGGCTGTGATTTTACGGCTTTCATTTCAACAAACCCGCTCGCGAAGAGTCTAGCTAGCTACGAAAGCTTGGAAAGAGTTCACAATCTATTAGACTTTGATTATTAATTGCTTTGCCTCACCCTTTATAAAGGCAAAGAAATAAAACTAGATGAATAATAAGTACTAGATGAAATTCGAACCCATAACTCAAACGTTGTTTTACGCTGTCCTTACAGATTAAGCTAACGATGGGTTGATGAAAGGTGGGTTTGCATGATTAGTATAGCCCTATCACTAACCCTAACGGTTACCATGTGCGCAAGCGCAGATTTAGCTAGCTAGCTAAACCCTTCGCGAACGCGTTTATTGAAATTAAAAACATACAAATCACAGGGTGCCGTGTAAATATAAATTACACGAGTCGTGCATGCTACGCCGGAACCCTATTGTTAAAAAACATAAATAGCAGAGTAAAACAATGTTGAGGTTCGTTTTTTTAAATAAATTCTACCTGTACACAACAAACATTTTACGTTAATGTTGTCCATTAACTTGACCTAACACTAACACTTAACCGACCCTAACCTTCACCGTAAGTCTAACCTAAAACCTTACTGCAACCCTAACTCAAAACTCTCACCGTTTGTTTCTCCATTAAATAAAACAAGAGCAAATGTTGCAGTGCCAAATTTCAGAATATCAAGCAGGGAGATTACCAAAAGGGAAGTTGACCCTGATAATTAGCTGGTATTAATTAAAGTCGAAAAATTAGTAAAAACACAAAATATAGTGAGAGTTTGAGCGATATCCGATTCACAATAGGAAGGTTATGATTTGTGAAGTAGTGTCATCATTGATACACAAATTGGCAACACAGTGACGTATCTTTCGAGGTTTACTCACATTTGCTCTCTATAGAAAATGTCATTAACTTTCATTTTCTTAGTGATTGATAACGGAGTAGATTTGTTTTATACATGGATTTTTGTAGAAACACATTTGCAATAATTGTATTTAGGGTGCACATATCAATACAAATTTATTTAAGGAAAATAGAAAGTTCTATTTTTGTTTTGTTTATCAATACAAGCAAATGAGAAGGGACCTCGCAAGATTCGAAACATAGTTCCCAATTTCTGTACAATTGACCGTAATTCAAATATTCATAACTTTCTTGATTGTAATCAGATTTTGCTCAACTTTCACTGGTCTGTTCTTTTCATTTTTCCTGCTTCCAGTGGGGAAAAAACAGATTTTCGTACCTTAGTTCCTGCCATCTTCCCCTCACAATCACGTTCCACTGTAACGTCACCCGAATGAGATGTGACGCTAAATGGGACCGAACGATGGGCCTTGCGGTACGACTGTTGCTTCTCCTCATGTAGAACTTCCTAATTCAAAGAAGGGAGGACCAGCAATTGAGTAAAACATGGGCCTAATGAATGGGAAAGTTTATCGGGTTGTCATGGAAATTTGTACTTAAAACATTTTTTTTTTCCGGGGTACACTAAACAACACTTTTTCACAATCTTATCATGATCCCATTTAATTTTATTTCCATGGTATTAGAAACCATCGATTGGTCAATATTGAGAGTTTACCTAACTTTTCTCAGATATCACTTCGGAAAAACCGTTAGGCCGCTGATGGATGATTCTTCATTACATTTCATTTCATTTTATTTCAACCCGGATCAACGGCTATTCTTCTGCAAATCCGTGCATACATGAAAAATCACATACAAAATATGTACCATACAGAATAAGACGCAATTCAAATCAAACAATTACAACAGTGAAGAAAAGCGGATTTAAAATCAATTGAATAAAATACAATGACACAAAATGTAACGTGCGTAATAATTACCATCACATAATGATTATTGAAAACAAATACGAAATGAAATGTAATGAAATAAAGTAAAAGTTAAGTTAAAATAAGGAATTAAAAATTAAATATTAAAAAATTATATATATTAACATAAAAAAACTAAAAAACCTCATGATGCTATAGATCGAGAAAAAAACAACCGAATTACCTAACTGGTAAACATTAATTATAACTGTATTAAATAGGCAGCTAGTGTGATTGCACAGCATATTGCACAAATTGCGAACAAGAGGCATAACAGAGAGAGAGAAAAAAGAGAGAGAGAGAGAGAGAGAGAGAGAGAGAAAGAGAGAGAGATGTGTGAGAGAGAGAGAGAAAAGAGAGAGAGAGAGAGAGAGATGGAGAAAAGGAGCCAATACAATTAGAATGTCATTCAGTACTTCATACTGGTATTATCCGAGAAAATTCAGCTTGTTACCAGCATTGTATAAGCTTTTGCATACAGGCCATGTTCGGAGTAATTTTGAATGAAAGTATGTCTCAAGATATTTGTAATGACGTACAGCAATTTTAATCACACTTCCAAGAAATCCCATGAAATTTGGTGTAAGCAAGCTGTGAGGCCTTGCACATAATTACCCCAAGGAAGTCGGATTTTTTAACAACTACTTTATGAACTTCCAGAAATTTGCAGTAGTAGACAGTTTTAATAGAATGGTATTTTAACAATTTACTAATATATCACGTTAACGGTACTAACCGCAACCATGCCAGGAACATCGGCATGCACATGAAGATGAACTTCAATCTCTTTGCCTCTTTCTACGGTTACTGGGATGTATGGAGTGCACATAAGTTGGTGTCGGATCACCTGCTGTTCAAGAGGAATAAGAACCCACCACTCAGCACAGTGACCAATGTACAGCTCAAGATGTGTCTTGTACACTCTGCAGTATGGTGGTTCGTCTGGTGAGCTGGATGATCTCATTCTTGATGTTCTTGGTAGATCTAATGCCAGTGGGTAACAAGACAAAATGCGTTTGTTTTTAGATATTTTATTCCGCAATGGAGCCAATTGGTCCTTTAAACTGTTGCACCTGATTATGGTAAAACCAACGTTTTTTTTTTATCAGTGATGGTGTCCTTGTGGAGTATTATTACTTCAAAAGTTTTTAAGTTTAATAAACCATCCTTACAAGTACCAACTCCCTTTACCTAGTTTCCCTTTATTGAAAATGGGAGTTATAAATTGTTCCTCATGACGTTATGGCGCTGTAATAGCGACGATACCTAGAACTTAGATTACTTAGAAAGCGTTCTATGTCCACATCAATCAGAAATCAGGATTTAAGAGTCAAGCTTTAGTATGCATATGATCTGTTTTGCTTTCTATTACCTGTAATAGAAACGTAGAACAAAACAGGGCATAGTATACTGAGAGTTAATTGTTTATTTTACCCGACTATTAGGAAAGCAGTATACTCGTTCACAAAAAACAAGGAGACAAACATCTTTAAGTCCTCTTAGGTCCACTTGGTAATTAATGACTTACCGAATGGCACTACCACATCGCATGGGATTCGAACCGGAAACCTACCGGTTACAAAAAACCAATCTCTACCACTTAGCCATATCGCAACTCCTCAGTGTTGTCCCGAAAGTGCTTTGCCTGCATGGTTCGCTAAAAAGGGATCTCAGGGCATCAATTTTCGTTAAATCCAACATTAAAAAACGGACTTACCGTTTACTGAATCCCATACATGAGACACGATATATGGTTTCACTTTATCAGGGTTGATGGCCAAGGTAGAGTGTGGTATCCTTATCTTAACAGGTTGGTGGAAGATCATGTCTGGAGGATCACATCTGATCCCGTAGCAGGCCATTGATTCATCATCTTGGATGTCAACACTGGGAGGGTCTCTTAAGAGGGTCAGGGTGATCTTGTACGGGTCATTCTGTTGAACAGCCTCCGGAGGAATACACAGTGATACGCCATGGTCTTCTAGTTCAATTTCCTTACTTGTATTTCTTTCGACTTCAACAGAGACAATGGTAGGTGTTGATGGTTCAGCTGTTGTTTATTTAAAACATAAGGAAATGGCACGACAATAAGAACATGTATAAACAACACAGTAAATTCATACGCACATCAGGATAATCATTAGAATGAAAAACCAATAACATATTAATATAGTTTGCATTTCAATCTTGTCCAGAAAAAGAAATGACTTTATTGAGGTTTTTACCCAAACTTTGATATTCAATACTGGTTTCTAATATGAAAAATCAATATTTTATTCATAACACTTCTTTATTATATGTATCCGTTTTTCCAATTCATCTTCTATTTTGGGCACATTCCCAGTTTATCTCGTAGTTAGCCCAATGATATAAACCTAAGAGGTGGTTCTTCATACGTGAATACGAATGAAGTGTTGAGGCCCGGTCACACATACTGGACGCACGGCCCGCGCATTGAAAATCGGAAAAGGTCGTGCGACCGACTTTTGCCAGGATTTGGGAGAAGCTAGCAAGCTCACACCGAATGTCTAGTATGTTGCTAGCGCGCTGCGCGTATACAGGGTGTGTGCTCGACGGGTGTCCGGCGTTGGTCTTGCCCGCTCTGCGCATGTCCGGCGTATTTTTAGCGTTTACATTTATGCGTCGAGCTCCGCGCACATTTTTGAGCAAATCCCGACGCACACAGCGAATGACGACGAATGCATAAAAAGGCCCGGTCACACATATGGGACGCATGATGGACGCACGGCCCGCGCATTGAAAATTCGTCGAGTGCGCTGGACCAACGCTGGACCAACGCTATGCATTCGTCGTCATTCGCTGCGTGCGTCGGGAGTTTTTGTGCATGCTCAAAAGTGTACGGGGAGCTCGACGCATGAATGTTAACGCCAAAAGGACGCCAGACACACGCAGAGCGCGCTAGACCAACGCCAGACATACGTGGAGCTCACGCCCTGTATACGCGCTGCGCACTAGCAACACGCTAAACAATAGGTGTCAGCTCGCTAACTTCTCCCAAATCCTGACAAACGTCGGGCGCACGACCTTTTCCAATGTTCAATGCGCTGGCCGTGCGCCGTCTATGTGTGACCGGGCCTTAGGGTTAGGTGGGTAAATTTTGGGTGCGATTAAGTAAAATACCCGGACAATAAATTATAAAATCCCTTGTTCTGCGTGATTTAAAACCTAAACGCTAGGTTTAACCATCGCTAGACATTAATATGTGACTTAGTGGATAAGGAAAAAGATATCCGAATCTCTTAATTAGCTCTTATACTGTTAACAACTTTTTTGTGTTTAAAAATGTTCTTACCTCGATACGACTGGATCTCCTCTAAAGAAGTTAATCTGAAATTAATCATACGTAAACAAAAAAGACAAATTTCTATGGGCTGTGAAAACATGTATTTGTTTCCACTCGTAAAAAACGGTACACACGATATTAGGAAAAAATATCGAATAACTTTTGAATGTCAGACATTTATTGAGGCCTATCATTTAATAAAAATGATGCTAAAATCTTAGCATTACACATGAAAAGAAGAAAATAGTAGGCTACATACCCTTGCACCTGGTCATGCCGTAAAATACATTTTAAACAAAATTAAAACAATTCAAGAATCACAGTTAGATAGTATATCTCCCAAACGCATTTGGTAGAAAATGAAAACTGTCTTTTTGAGTTGAAAAACCAAGAAAAATAACAGATGATGACCTAGTAGGCCTGCCTTATAACCCGGAACATATTAACTGTCACTGTTATGAAACGGTAATAACACGTTGCTGCAATAAATGATGACTTGTAACACAGTCATGGATTAGATCATAATTTGTACCCTGGGGTTTATTCAACAACTGTGTTGGATATCGACTGATTGGACATTCTTAAAGGAATAGTTAGATAACCTAAAACCAACGGCTATAACTTTGAGCAAACTGCTGTGTTAGTGAGCGAAATTGCTGACGGATGAAAAACATGGTGGTTTCCGGAACTTCGTTCCTTAGTGTTTTCCCCAAGTCCTTAAATTAAATCAAATGTCATTCTATGACAGACACAGTTGTCACATAGTATACAGTTGTCCAAACAACACATATACTATATATCCGACAAATAAGATTTACATTAAAGCTTAGTGGACTTTCTGTTTCAGGGGGAAAATTATTCCGTTACCAATTCACACAGGAGCAAATAAAAATACGGATTATTTACGGATTAAATCTGTTGTCTTACAAGTTATTAGACCTGAAAGAATCACCTAGAAAATATCATTTGTTTGATCTCTTCATCCTTGGCATACTGGATTGGTAGGTTGCCTGTTTTGTCCTTCACATCTAACTTGGCTCCATTCTCTAGGAGATAAAACACCAATGCCTTCTCAGGAGATAATTCGCCCTCATCAGAGTTCTAAAACATACAAACATATATACATTTTATTTTATTTAGAACAGTACCGTACATCAATAGTCATGGTGGATGAGCACCATAAGCATATTCTATCACTACCTCTTGGATTCATAGTAGTGGCAATTCCTTGTCACGTTGTAAACTCCCACCATACACACAAACACAAGCCAAACCCCCCCCCCCCGCGTACACATTTGTTTGCACCCAATCATGGCTATCAGATTCTAGGATTCTATAATGATCTAGATGAGCAGTACATGGCAGTGACACCGCCATAACGACTCCACGTAGACTCCAAAGCTGACCACAATTTGGCCGTTCGGGGAAATCGAATATGTTGTTCAGACTCTCGTCGGTTTAGTGTCGGTCTCGTTAGTGTTACTGAGGTACAACTCACATCTTTTAGTGTATCAGTGCCTTGCATAATCTCCTCGCTCTTATTGCAGAGTTTGATGGCTTTATGGAGACACGTCTGACCGTCAGTTGACTGGATATTGAGATCTGCTCCTGCAGAAACTAACTTCTCAATGATGGAGGTATGCCCGTGTTGTATGGCAAGATGGATATCCTTCAAATCATTCTGGTCGAGCTGGATATCAGAAAATGCACAGCATGAAAACTTGAGAATCAATATTTATTAAAGCTAAGAAAGCAACATTTCTGTGAACGAAAAGTACTACCAGGTGATCAAGTAACTCCAATGGTTTAAAGGTATTACAAAGTTTTGGTATGGGGTCATGAATTTGGTTCAAATGAACATATTGGAAGCATATGCGAACCTACAATATTTTGTGATCGTTGTCGCGGTCGAAATCGACTCTAAAGTTATATAATTGTAAATGATAAACACTTTATGTTGAATAGCTCCCTCTCAAGGTCAAGATATGAATTAAGCTATAAAACAATGTTTCTTGACTAAAATCGACCGACTAGCTATTTTCGTTCGGAAATTATATACCACAACTACATATTCTGAGATTTTCATGGTCGCAGTTACCATTGTACGGCCGTAGGAGCTTTTTTAAATTTATCAAAATTTACCGGGAGCACCGGTAAATCTTTATATTCAATTTTTCTCAAAAGCAGAAGTGTTTTAGGGGCTAAAATTTCTAGTGCTTTTAATACATCCACAGGGGCATCCAAATATATCAAAATTGTAAAGAATCACCATCCACCCATTTTTCAAAATTTCCCAAAACTTTGTAATACCTTTAAGCAATCATTGTAACTTGTCTTTAAGTCTATATAACAACATTGAGGTGTAACTGGTATTTAATATGTATGACGATTAGTGATGATACAAACATAGTAAGTCAAACTCAAGCTGGTAAAGTCAGAATAAAAAAATAATAAATAGCTTATGCATAATATTTACCAAATTGGATTGTAGTATTTGTTATTCCACATGTATGTACATCAATACATCGGGGTGTATGAATTTGACATAAGGATTTTCATTTTTAATGTATACCTTCGACTTGGAACTGTCGATGAATACATCAGCGATGTTTTCGAACCCGAGGATAAAAGACAGTTGTAGTGGTGTCTGTCCGTGAATGTCTGATGTGTCAACACGTGCTCCTGCTGCCAGAAGGTATTTAACGACGTCAATGGAACCATTCTGAACAGCACTGTGTAATGCAGTCCGACCATCATTATTTCCCTTATTCACCTCAGCTCCTTGACTGATGAGAAATTTGGTGACATCAAGATGACCATTACGAGCAGCAACTTGTAATGCAGTCCAAGCCCCATTATTTTCCTTATTCACCTCGGCTCCTTTACTGATGAGATATTTGGTGACATCAAGATGACCACTATGGGCAGCACTGTGTAATGCGGTCCAACTGTCATTACCTCCCCCATTTACCTCAGCTTTTTGACTGATCAGGTATTCGGTGACATCAAGATGACCATTCTGAACAGCACCATGCAATGGAGGCCTTCCGTTGTTATCTTCTTTATTCACCTCAGCTCCTCGACTGATCAAATATTTGGTGACATCAAGATGACCCTTGTGAGATGCAATATGTAATGCAGTCCTGCCGTCATTGTTACCCTTATTCATTTGAGCTCCCTGACTGATGAGATATCTGGTGACATCGAGATGACCATTCTGAGAAGCACCGTGTAATGCAGTCCAACCGTCAGTATCTCCCTTGTTCACCTCTCCTACGCTGACCAGATATTTCACTACGTCAAGGTTTCCGTGCATTGTAGCAATACTTAAAGGAGTCCTGCCTTTAGTATTGCATTGATTGACTTTTGCCCCCCGACTGATACACAATCGTAAGACATCAAGATGACCATATTTTGCAGCACTGTGTAATGCGGTCGAACCGTCATTATTTACCTTATTCACCTCAGATGCTTGACTGATAAGATATTTGCTGACATGAAGTTGACCATAAAAAGCAGCACTTCGTAATGCAGTTCTACCTTTATTATCTCTCTTATTCACCTCAGCTCCTTGACTGATCAGATATTCGGTGACATCAAGATGACCATTCTGGACAGCAATGTGTAATGCAGTCCTACCTTCATTGTCTCTCTTTTTCACCTCAGCACCTTGACTGATCAGATATTTTGTGATATCAAGATGACCATTCTGAGCACTATGGTGTAATGCCGTAACACCAACATTGTCCCCCTTATTCAGCTCAGCTCCTTGACTGATGAGATATTCGGTGACATCAAGTTTACAACTGAAAGCGGCACTGTGTAATGCAGTAAAACCGTCATTATTACCCGTATTCACCTCTGCTCCGTGACTTGTAAGATATATGGCGACATCACGATGACCATTCTGAGCAGCAAAGTGTAATGCAGTCCAGCCCCCATTATCTCCCTTATTCACTTCAGCTCCTTGACTAATGAGATAACTCGTGACATCTAAATGACCCTCCTGAGCAGCAACGTGTAATGCAATCCTACCGACAGCATCTTCTCTAATCATCTCAGCTCCTCGACTGATCAAATATCTGGTAACATCAAGATGACCAATGAAAGCAGCATTGTGTAATGGAGTCCAACCTTTATCATCCCTCTTATTCATCTTAGCTCCTTGACTGATCAGATATTTGGTGACATCAAGATGACCATTCTGGGCAGCACTGAATAATGCAGTCCAACCTCCATTATTACCCTTATTCACCTCGGCTCCTTCAGTGATCAGATACTTAGTGACATCAAGATGACCATTATTGGCAGCAATGTGTAAAGCAGTCCAGCCCCCATTATTTCCATTATTCACCTCAGCTCCTTGACTAATGAGATCATTCGTGACATGAAGATCACCACTAAAGGCAGCAAAGTGTAATGAAGTCCAACCGTCATTTTCTCCCTCATTCATTTCAGCTCCTTGGCTCCTGAGATTTTTGGTGACTTCAAGATGACCATTCTTAGCACTACGGTGTAATGCAGTAACACCTACATTTTCTCCCTTATTCAACTCCGCTCCTTGAATGTTAAGATATTTGGTTATATGAAGATGACCATTTTGAGCAGCAAGTTGTAATGCAGTAACACCTACATTATCCCCCTTATTCACCTCCGCTCCTTGCATGATGAGATATTTGGTGACATCAAGATGACCCTTATGAGCAGCAAGGTGTAATGCAGTCCTACCATCATTTTCTCCCTCATTCACCTCCGCTCCTTGCATGATGAGATATTTGGTGACATCAAGATGACCCTTCTGAGCAGCAAGGTGTAATGCAGTCGTACCGAAATTGTTTTTTTTTGTTACCAGAGCTCCTTGACTGATGAGATATTTGGTGACATCAATATAACCGTTCCAAACAGCGCTGTATAATGCACAGAAGCTGTCCTTGTCTTCCCTGCTCACATTAGCTCCATGGCTGAGTAGAAATTTCGTTGCTTTAAGACGCCCGAGTGATGCAGCAAGATGTAAGGGTGTATGTCCACCTGCAGTCGTCTTCTCCACATCAGCTCCATGATTTATGAGATACTCAAGTACATTCTCATGTCCATTCTGGACCGCCATGTGTAAGGGTGTGTTTCCATGTCTGTCTTTCTGGTTTATGTTAGAACCCTGTTTTAGCAGTTTTTGTACGCTTTTAATTTCACCCCTCAATGCTGCCTCATGAAGCTGTTTATTTATGTTCTCCATACTTGAAGAAGCACCGGCTTATCAGACATCCTAATCTAGCACAGTTTTGTTTAATTGACTACTTCTCTCATTACGCTCGACTTCGAAATGTTACTATTACGAATCGAAACCTTTCGTAACAGATAGTCCGATTGCATTTTGCATGTTACAAGCATAAATATACACTCCACTGATTTTTGTTTTCTTCTTCAAATTCATAATTGCTATGGGCATTTGTCAGTTTTGTAATTTTCCATAAGTTCCAAAGTCCTGTGCAGTGTACTAAATCGTGATGCAAATATGCAACGTAATTCAAAAGTCAGTCTTTCCTATTCCATTGTTAGGCTTATCTCCTTCTCGTTTTCTTCTTTTTCATCAACACATAGCAATCATCAACATTTCAATAATTAGGAAGCGGGTACTTTCCCACCCCTTCCTTTCCTTCTTAAATAAAGGGTGGAAACGTTCGTTCTGTTCGTTTTTTTACGGAAGAACACATTTACATGAAACTAAGTAGAAACACTTTCAAGGAGTGAAATAGTCTTGCCCAAAGGCCAAACAGTCCATCTTTGACATGTTTATGACACAATTTGTAATAAAGAAGCATAAATTTGGCTCCTAATGACGTATCTTACAACAGGTGTTTGTGTTTTAGTTTATTATTAAAATACTAACTATGCTAGGAGGACGCTGATTCTCTTCTTTAATAGTTGAACTACTCTTGAAGAAATATTAACTCTGATTATGGCACTAGGTATATGGTAATCGGTGAAAGTGAGGACAAACTGACTGGAGATAAATGCAATTGTGATATCAACGACGAAGACGATGATGATATGTCCATTTTTTTTAATGTTTATGGTGATCACGGTAATGGAGGTGAAGATGATGATGGTGAATTATTTCCATTCAACAGTATTTATTCGTTGCATGTCTTAAAGCAAAATACATTTTTACGAAGTCTTCTTTATGGAAGTGCCGGTTGAAAAGAAGTCAACGTGGCATAATGCCCTTGCGTACGAAATAAATTCTCCGTCACAGCCTAGGTTGCCCGGAAGGCTTTCATGAGAACGGTAACCTGCATCGATATCGTAGGATTGATGTTCACATGAATTTGTCAATATGTATTAATATTAACCGTGATGCATTGGTAAACATCGAATGAAGACAGAAAGGAAAAATAAATAATTGTATGAAAACATATATCAAAGAATGGATAACTCCCCCCCCCCCAACCCCCACCTTGGATGAAAATAAAAACATGTTTGAGACGTTGTATTTAGTGGGAATATTCCGAGCAACAGCAAAATTCATAAACACATTTATTGTTCACACATGGATCATGAAATAGCCTGACCCGTAACAAAAATGCCATTTAAGGTGCCCTCATTTATTTGTATTCGACGTAAGGGACACACGAATATAGATTACAATGGAAGAATATAATCCTTAGTTTTTTGTTATTCCCCTTTAGATAATATGGCCCCTATTTTGGGCATCGCTTCAAATAATGAAGTGGGTACCATTATTCATTTGAGCTCTCCTTAAACCACAACCTCTCTGTTATTCAGTTTGTGATAAAATAGAATTCGCGAAATGAAAGAGACTCTCTGGCTTATCTCTTTACAACTAGCCAAAAATACTTTTGAACTCCATCATTTCGAGAAGAAAATAGTTGAATAAAATGTAGAGAGGGATGAATACAAAACGGGAGCGTTAAACATTCTATATACCCAACCAATGGCATAGATACCACTATACATGGGAACATTTGGGGGATAAAAAGCAGTACTTGTAAGAGAGATTTTACAATGGCTTGCTATGGTACGGTAAAGATAACATTTCTAGCTCTGTAACCGACGAGAACCCGTTCAACAATTTGGAAAATGGAACAGGTCATAGAGCCAGTATGATTATGAATATACGACAACGTTTGACAGTGACCGAGCGTGATCAGATTATAGGTTTGTGTTTTAAATCAATTTTCAACAACGATGAAAGGCTGCCCATATGCGTTTACCAAATTTCTCTTTTGCCAAATACCAATGATAGCAGTTTAAAATCTTCTGGTCTTGATTATTTCCCGCTTACACGATGTACGTTGCATCTCAGTAAAAGGTTACTGTACTTTAGTATCTATGATTCCATCAGGAAAGGAAAAATGTACATTGTTTGGAAAGGGACAAAACACTTTTCAGGTCTATTGCAGATCAATAGAGTTTGTATATGATTGGATTTTTGTTCATGCACAATTTAGTCGTGTTAACCCGTGATGTGCAATTAAAACACTGTTGTACAGGCCCTGCACCTAAATCCCACACATGATTCTGCCTGGTATTCTTAGAGTTAAATTCTTTTGGAATTCCCCTTTTGAAAATATAGCGCTTGTTTTTCGGTATCGCTTCAAATACCGAAGTGCGTACCCAGTACCATTGTGCATGTGTACCCTCCATAAACTATAATCCCTCTGTTATTTAGGTTGTGACAAAATAGAATTCACGAAGTACTAAAAGAAAATTATTGGCTTATCTCTTTACAACTAACGAAGCATTGAACTCCACCATTTCAAGAAAAAATAAATTCGTTAAAGGTGGAATAAAATGTAGAGAGGGATGAATCAAACACCGGATATGTTAACGTTTTATATGCTCAACCAAGAGCATAGATACCATAACATTAAGAAAGCTGAACTTGTAGAAGAGATGATACAAAGTCGAGCTGTGGAACGACGAGGATACAATTTCTGGCTTTTAATCCAAAAATTAAAAAAATAGTCTTATTTTCATGGAAAAACGGTTGGAAAAGTTCAAAAATGGTTGGGACAATTCACTGTTATAGAGGGTGTTGACCAGTGACGCCTTCAAAGAAAACAAAAAATATCTTCGAGGTTTGAGAATTTGTTCAGGATTTTGTTTTGCATGCTAGAGGGATAGTACAGTAAAAGCAATTTATATTAAGTAACATTTCATACAAAATGTACGCATTTTTCATCAACCTTCAACAATGTTACCGAGTCACTTTAAAGCACTTTTTAACCAGTGGCGGATCCAGGGGGGGGGGGGGGGGAGGGGGGTGGGCCGGGGGGCCCCCACCCCTGGAAAAAAAACTTGTTAAGGCAGGTTAATTTTACCTTCTTTTTTAGATGGGCCCCCTCCCCTGGCGCTCAAGGCGATTTTTCAAATTTTCGAGGGCAAACAAAAAAACTGGTGCCCACTCCCCCCCCCCTACTGAGCGAATTATCGGTCGGCTTTTTCGCCGCTAAATATTTTCTCACGAATTGTTCCCCCTCCCCTGCCGCTGGCTGGATCCGCCCCTGCCCCGCGCGTAAATGCCATACATGATTCTGCGTGGCATTCTATCGAGTTATTTTGTCTTGGATTCCCCGTTTGATAATTTGGCGCCTGTTTGTTGGCATCGCTCTAAAGTAATGAAGTAGGTACAATTGTACATGTGTACACTCCATCAATTATAATCTCTCTGTTATTCAGTTTGTGACAAAATGAAAATGTATGATGTAAAAGAGGCTCCCTGGCTTATTTCTTTACAAATACCTAAACCAAATTTGAACTCTATCATTTCGAGAGAGAGAAAATGTCATTATAAGCGGAATGAAATGTAAAGAGGGATGAATCAAACACCAGAGGGTTTTAAATTCCATATGCTCAACCAACTGGAATAGATACCATTATAAAAAAACGAGCATTTGAGCAATACAAAGCTGTCTGGCTGTGGAATGATGTAAATAACATTTCTGGCTTTTTATCCAACGTGACCACATTGAAGAATTATAAACATGGAACAGGTTATAACCAGTATGATTATACAATGACATTGACGTTTCACAGTAACCAAAATGAAGGAGATTAGATTATAGGTCTGTTTCAAGTACGATGACAGGCTATCCTTACGCGTGTGCGTGCGTTTGTGCGTGTTTGTGTGTGTGCGTGTGTGTGAGAGGGAAGGAATTATTTATTGGGATCTTGAATGTAACAGTTCCTCTCTTAGTTTTACACTAATGTTTGTATAGATCCTATTTACTTTGAGAATGGAACTTAAAAACCATATCCGATGAATAAATAAGTTTATAACAATGGAAAGCTAAATGCACGTAAAATACAGATTTAAATCAATAAAACAAAACAAAATCCTATCATTAATGCACAAAAGACAATTAAAACCTCTATTTCAGCACCCCTACAAGAACGGGTCAACAGGAGTCAAATCTGCCGCAGTTACAGTAACGACATAACATGTGGACCCGATCGGTTGGCACAGTGCGTTTGTAAAAAAAAAGTATACCCAAATTTGGAAGCTCCTAATTAAAGGGTCATTACCAATATGACTTGAAATCTATTTCGTGATAAAGTGTCATTTATGCTTTATCCGATAATAACCTATTCACAATATGTCTGTCATGGGTGACTGTGAACCAGTGTTTTTTTAAAGTGTTATTCAATAAATAACTTCGACAAAGATTTTTAAACATATAGAGTTGGACTTGATTTAATTTGATCATCTAATTGACTCCAAAGTTTTATCCCAGCATAAAATGATTTAATTAGGCAATTGTAAATAAAACTGTTGTCTTCGACAAGGTACATATGTCTTTGAATGAAAATTTGGATATGGAACATAATTCTATTGCGATGGTCATGAATGTCGATATTGGTTATGACTAGTTATGATCTCCACAACAATGAAAGAAGATACATAAAAGAGGCCTTTGTGGGAACAGTAACAATGTGAGATGTGGTTAGGTGGCCAGTCAGCTAATGCTCGTTCACATTAAAGGCGTGCTAGCTCAGTTTTAGAGCAGTGGTCCAGTAACCTGCAAGTCCGGGTTCGAATCCAAGTCGATGTATTACTGCCCTTTTGCCCCATTGGTAAGGCATTAATCCTCATTATGAAGTTCCTGAGAGGACTTAAAGCCATCGGTACCGCAGTTTCTTATACCCCCTTCACATACACGGATTATTCTTACGAGTCCTTACGGATCGCACAAATTCACGGATCTTTCACGGATCTTTACGATTTGGCCACTTTTACGACCGGTTTAAGAGTTATTACGAGCTGTTTGCGGTTTATTACGGATTATTACGAGTTATTACGATGTATTTACGGCAACAGTCCACGATTTGTTACGAGTTGTCACGGATAACTTCGAGCAACTAACGTGTTAGTTACGACCTGTTTACGTGTTGTTACGAATAGTTACGAGTAAGTTACGAGTATTTACAAGTCCTTACGATTTTTAGCCAAAAAATAACAACTGAAAATAAAGTGTTCGAATTTGCAGCTTTTATACCTTTCCCCAAATCGTAAGCAGTTCGTAAGCATACGTAAAGTATACGTATCTATTCGTAAAGTACTCGTAACTACATGTAAAATGCTCGTAATAACCCGTATCAATCCGTAAAGCCATCGTAAAATGACCCGAATAAAATCGTAAACGACACGTAAGCACACGCAACTATTCTTAAACTGCTCGCAATAATCCATAAATAACCCATAAACAAATCGTAAAATAACCGTAACGAATCGTTACAAAAATCTGTTACGAGTCATTAACGGATTCTTGCGAGCAGTTTACGGATGGGTACGTGTTGTTGCGAGCGGTTTACGGATGGTTACGGATTGTTACGAGCTATTTACGAGCTATCTACGGACAAATCAATCCGTGGACACTCGTAAGAAGATTTTTGACATGTCAAAAAATTTGCCTCTCCTTTCACGGATCCTCAAGAGTGCCTACGAGTTGTTGCGACTTGTGACGAGTTATTTACGGATACCAGCGAGTGATTTACGGATGCTTGCGATCGACTACGAGTTGGCGATCCGTAAGGACTCGTAAGCAAAATCCGTGTATGTGAAGGGGGTATTAAGTATTAACAATCGGCTTTCTTTATCATGTTAACAGTCAGGTAAACCAAACCAACCAATTAAATCTATATAGAAGGGGCAGAAGAACTTCAGAAGAAACAGTGTGGCACCGACATGAGATTTGATCCAATGGCCAGCCTGTTTAAAATGCTGCTTCATATATACCACGGTAATGCCGTACCAAAGGACACCAGCCATCGCCCCTCCCTGAAGTTATACATGTACAAGGTCTGGACAAATTATTTTTAATGGATTATAATTAATGTTTAACATTTAATTCTTATAAACGCCTAATCTGAAGACTAGGTTTTATTTCATTTTCTACATTTTTCAATTTTACATTTATATTTCTTAAGTTCCATTCTAAACGACTGATCAGATGTGGAAGACTAGTCAACGAACCCATTCGAGAACCCCCCCCCCTGCCTTTATTTTAATGATGACGCTTCAAATAGTAGCGGATTTGGAGAGTAGCGATCGGTGGTATTAGGTTTGAACCCTCTCATTATAATGGACTCACTTTGTAATAGGCTATGTCAAATTGTCATTAATAAAGTGATTACCAAGAAATGTGTTTAATTAACAGGAGGGCGGGAGAGGGAGAGAGATATAGTAAGGGAGAGTGGAGGAGCAGAGGAAAATACTGTGAAAAGAGAGTTGGAGGGAAAAAGAGAGAGAGAGAGAGAGAGACAGACACAGAGACAGAGACACAGAGAGAGAGAGAGGGAGAGAGAGAGGGGGGGGGGGGGCAAGAAAGCAAAAGCAAAACAGTGAATGGGTATCGGACAAACATATTACCGGACAAAAATATCTAAATGATGGCGCTCTTTCAAACTATCTTTCAAAGAAATTCGATGGCCGGAGAGACATTCCCTTGTTTAAATGAATGAATAAATGTATTCGTGTATGTAGCGCAACATGATGGCGCTCTTTATAATCATGGAACCCTTGCGATTGACACATAAAAGCCTCATATAAAAGGCGACCAATCACCAAAGATATTTATTTATGTATGTTTAAACACGTGTCCATATTTTATGTTGTTGTTCAATTATCTCTTCTCAGGGGGGGGGGGGGGAGGGGATAATATACATCTTATAGGGGTACACCTATTAGTGAAGTCGTCGTGTTCTTTTGCTCATGCTTTTTGTTTTTCGTATACTATTAACAAGATGTTCGATAACAATAATGTTGTCTTCTTGTCTCAGACTTAACTCTATTGGCGCTAAGGTAGAGGCGGCGGAGCGTTTACGAAAGTGGGGGCACCAACAAAAAAGGCACTTTCTGGAGAGAGAAAAAAAGGGGCACCTACAAAGGGAGATCTCAAAGCAAAAATATTTAGGCATTGGTAAAGACCCCTCCATTGTCATTACATTATCATGGATGATTGCAATATGTTTTATCGACCTGGTAATATAGTGTCACATCACAAACAACCCACGCTTTGCACAGCGGGCTACATACTGGATGTTTCAGGAAGCAAAACAGATAAGACATCCTGACTCATCCCACCCACGTGCTAGCCCACACACATCCTTGTATCCAATATTATACAGATATTGACTGGCAGGGGGTGTAATATAACATTCTTTGGACCACTGAAGGAGCGCACTTTGGGAAAATATAACCCCCTTCAGGTCCAAAGAATGTTATATACCCCCTGCCAGTCAATATCTGTTATATTAGATAGCCTTGGTTTGATTTGTTTGGTGGGGGGGGGGGGGGGGGGGAGGGGCTCCATTGTTTTCCTTTTTTTTTCTCGAGGACAAACACATTTTAGAAAAAGGAAGTGCGAAACAAAAAATGACGGGAAAAAAATATTTAGAGATGATTCGAGAAACAAAAACCTTTTCACAGGCCTACAGGTCGGAGTTTGCAGATGGCAAACCAGTTTAAAAAAACCTCACCCAACCGCTAGAGCGCGCACACAAATCCCCTTACACTACAGAATATAATATTTTCATCTACCTTTTGTATAGGCGTAAACACACAGCTCGGAGGTTGGATGTGAACAAATCAGATCATCCCACAGTCTCTCACACACCCACACCCTTATCACTGCCCCCCACATAAAAACATAAATCATATCATCTACCAAATTTCTGTCAGTTATAATGCTCCAAAAAAAAATCATCAAAAGACTTTTTACTTTTTCAAAATAGTCTAGAAATAAAAGTACCCAATTATTTAATACATGCTTTTTCGTTAGTGTATTCTTTATTTCATCAATTAATACAATACAATACAATAAAGTAATTTCTATAGCGCTCTTACAAACTAACTGTTGTTTCACAGCGCTTTACATAAAAGTTATCAAAGAATCTATTATTGATCATGGTAAAAGAGGAGAGTTTTCAGACATTTTCGGAAGACATCCAGCAAAGGTGATACTCGAATAAAACGTGGAAGCTCATTCCAAAGTCGAGGAGCACATGCATGGAAAGCATTGTCGCCATTGAATGAATATGATAGTACGATAAAGTTATCTGATATATCTGCATTACATAGAAATTTTGTCTGTATTTTAATTACACTTTATAATCAATCAACGAAACAAGACTTCAGGGAAGTTGCAATTACATCTCTGGCAGTCTGGAGACAACCCTGTCAGTGACAGTGACGACCAAAATAAATGAAACATCGGAACAAAGGCCTAGATTCTATATTCAGTATTCTGATATGTCTTCAATATACATGAATAAAGTGCTCGCGTGAAATATTTTGCTATTTTAAATATAGAACCAGTATACATGTATTGATTTGGTCGTCCATTACTTATCATTGAAGTCAGCCATTTGGGGGGGGGGGGGGAATGGACTTTAGGGCAATTTCTAGTGTATCACACTATCTGGTGTGTAAATGATTGAAGCAAAGTCAAATTCAAATTCAAAAATTTACTAAAATCAATCCTGACATAAAAGGATAACATTGTTATCAAATCAAACAGACAAAAGAAAAACAGAACTTAATATGTTAGATAGAAAGAAAATAATTAAACAACGCGAGAAAACAAAGGAAATTTGAATCTAGACTATGTACTTATGGTCGCATAACATTCAATAAAAATGAGTATATCGCTATTATCACAATCGAAACAGAAAACAGTCATCACCATTGCAGCATGTAGAATATATAAAGAGAAGCCTCAACAACACAAAGGCAACATATAAAATGTCGTTGATTTTGTTTTTAAGTTGTAATTGAATTAGGCAAACGTAAGAACAAGATGTGTGAGTCAATCAACTAATTTGAAGCATCAACCCGACTCTGACATGAGTGATTAGATAGATGATTATTTTTGTTAAAGGTGTGTGAAATCTGAAACATTATTCAAACTTGACATTTTAAAATGTAAGTTTACACCTGGCTAGGGTGGGGGTCAATTTGACAGCTTCCTCAGCACAACTTTGGCAATATTTACTACTTTATTACAACACTCTTAATATAAATGGTCATAGCGCCACCACAGCTGAAATTTTACAACAACTTAATATAAAACAAACATTACAGTATACATGTATATCGTCTTATGTACATAATCATTGGTATACCACTCGCGAAACGCCTTTTCTACAACCATACTATGGCGTAATACAAATATATACTCTGGTATTTTTGTATTCTTGATTTTTGTAGAAATTCAACTTAAACAATCTTGATACCTCATGAACATAAATTCAAGGACTTTTGTGGCAAGCGCCTTGTAAAAGACACTGTCTGCAATTCATTAGAAAATGTTGATTATTACATTTCTTCAAATGTATTTATAAAGCATTGTACGATTGATTGTAGTACTGCTGTACATCTTGGTATTAGAACTATGACAAAATGGACATTATATACATTATATACATGTTAGAAACGTTTGATAATTTAAAATGCACTCAGGGCAGCAATTAAAAAAATCGCGAAACAAAACAAAATAACTATAGATAATATATAGTATGCTAAATGGAAGAAATGAAAACGTAAACAAAATATATACAAATACCAATTCCTTTGGCAGACTATAAGCCATAAAGGACCATATCAACTGAAACAAACTATTACAAGGGAAATGATACAGATACAAATCATAACGATATGCAATCTTCCTGAAAACTGTACACAGTGGAAAAGACACTGCACATAAATGTGGCACATATGGGATACCACACGTGTGTCATCAAAACCTATTTCAAAGACTGAAGATGCTTTGTAATAATAATTTTGAACATGATAGCATTTGAATGAGCAGTCATCTTAAAGTAGCATTGCTCCAATAATACGCTTCTGCTTCAATAAAATGAATGATAAACTTACAAATCAAAGTTTGTCTATTCCACACAACTTATGATTTGTGCAATACAGCAAAAACAGTTTTCATACAAATTTACAATAACAAAATTATCCGCTGGTATTATTGTTTTATGTACATGATCGTTGTGCAATACAACTGGAGAAGTGTTCATACACAACTTTAGAGTCATGATAGTAAATTACATATTTACTGCGGTTATTACGTAATGCGCATGACCATTGTAACGATATAAGAGGAATAAAAAGGTTTCATACAACCTTGCAAAAAGATAATATCCTCTGAAATTATTAAGATACCTTATATACATGATTGTTGTAGCCATACAACAACAACCGTTTTCATACAACCGTATAATAACGCATTCAGTATATTCATTTCAGTTATTACCTATAGTGTACATGATCATTGTAGCGAAAGAACTGAACAGTATTCATAGAACCTTGCAATGAAGAAAATATCTTCTGTAATTAATGGCTTTTGATACAATCATGACCAATGTATCAATACAAATGAAACACTATAGTCATGTGTCCTCATGGTGAAAGATGTGGGGTCTGTAATTATTGTCTAATTAACATGATTATTCTAGCAATACAGATTGAAAATCTTTCAAACCACCTAATGATGAACCTAGTTTATTGTATTTATTACATTATGTGCAACATTATTGTAGCTTCGGAACTGAATTAGTATTCCAAAAATAAATAACATATATCATGTAATCATTGCCATATGTATATGATCATTGTAACAACATACCTGATAAAGTATTCATTCAACCTTATATTTAAAACTATATATACTGAGATTATCATATCATGTATAAAATAATTGTAGCAAAAAAATCTGAAAAAAAGTATCCATACAATTTTACAATGAAGGAAATATCGACTGCAATTATTTTCACATGTAAATGAATATGTACATGAGTATTGTAGTTACAGAACTGACACAGTGTTTTAACAACCTTACACTGAAGGAAATATCGACTGCAATTATTATCACATGTAAATGAATATGTATATGAGTATAAAATTGTATAAACAGAACTGACACAGTGTTTTAACAGCCTTACACTGAAGAAAAAATTGACTGCAGTCATTATCACATGTAAATGAATATGTCCATGAGTATTGTATTTACAGAACTGACACAGTGTTTTAACAGCCTTACACTAAAGGAAATATTGCCTGCAATTATTATCACATGTAAATGAATATGTTCATGAGTATTGTATTTACAGAACTGACACAGTGTTTTAACAGCCTTACACTGAAGGAAATATTGCCTGCAATTATTATCACATGTAAATGAATATGTTCATGAGTATTGTAGTTACAGAACTGACACAGTGTTTTAACAACCTTACACTGAAGGAAATATTGCCTGCAATTATTATCACATGTAAATGAATATGTTCATGAGTATTGTAGTTACAGAACGGACACAGTGTTTTAACAACCTTACACTGAAGGAAATATTGCCTGCAGTTATTATCACATGTAAATGAATATGTTCATGAGTATTGTAGTTACAGAACGGACACAGTGTTTTAACAACCTTACACTGAAGGAAATATTGCCTGCAATTATATTCCTATGTACATCGTAATTTTTGAAGGATTCAAGATTCGAAGATTCAAATTATTTTATTTCTCATGCAAAACATAATATACTGAAATTGCAATGTTATTTGCAATTTAATATAAGTATATTACCACAAATATACAATTAAACAAGACACATATAATAGTAATGGCACGAGAAAGAGGAACTAAACAGAGGCAGAGCTGATGTATCAGTTCCTCAGAGGCTTTTTTACAATACGTCTTGAACTAATAGGTATCTAAGGCCCTACGTGTTTTAACGACATTGCGCTTTTTTTACTGTATTTTCATGTTACGTGAAGGAGGTTCAATCGAAAGGATAACACGTTTGATTAAATTAGCATTTCCTTATTCATGTCATTACGATGGAGCGGTTTAAATGTTATTTTTTAACATTTGGTGGGTGTTTCAAGTGAAGAAAGTCACATTTCCACACGGCCCTCTGAAACCGAGTCTCACAGGCTATGGTTCACTTCACATGTTCCTATGTTGAAGTTGGCGAACGTGTTCATCCCATTTCTTTGATAGACTGCATCTGATTGGTAGGAATGGGCTAATACGATGGAGGGGACAATTTCTAATGACGCAGGAGTTATATGAGCGCTAAGAGAGCTTTAGAATACCAATTTAAATGTATATCATCGCTTACTTAACTTGAGGAAAGTTAAGAAAACTTTTCAGAATACCGACTGGATTACAACCCACTTAACATCAAGACTTCAAAAGAAGTAAATTTAGCTTTCAGAATACCAGCCCTGGTAAAATTCTTAAAATTCTGCACAAGCCAAATATAACAACACGTTGTCGTTATGGATGGAGAATGAGTATTACACGAAACAAAAAACGTAACAAATAAAAAAGAATATACATGTTTATATAAATGGTTACCTTAACAACACCTACAAGTAAGCCTTATTATATTTAGCCCCCATAGTTAAAACATAAAAGTCGTTATATCCTAACTTATATTAAGCTACAGCGAATGTTACACAGAATACAATGTATACGATTAACATATCAGCAGAAGATGCAAGCATCCATAAATAATGAGCGTTTACACACAAAAGGTATTTCCTTTGCGTTAAGAGGTTTGTCCAGCATCACGTGACTTAAGGGAACAACAACAAATATACACTGAAAAAGCACCAAAGAATCAGTAGTAGAGTATATCTTTGCATGTTGAAGTTGTCATTAAATGCGGGCTGATCATGGAAATAAAAACGTGTTTCTCTACGATTAATTGGCAAGGTATAGTTTATACGAGGTGATATTATTTTCATATATTTCATCACCTTACTATCTCAACCGACCATGATTGCAAACATCTGCAAAAAGAGGAATAGTCATATTTCGGTGTTTAGTGAACTGTTTTCATTAAGATTTATGTACATGTATGGAACAATCACCCTGTAGTGGCAAGTACGAACTTGCTTTCTAAAACAAACACCATCCTCCAAAAAATAACAACGAACAAACAAGAAAACGAAAAAGAAGCCAAGCTTGTATAACTATCAAGCGTTAACAATATGGTGACGAACGATCAGTTGTCCATTTATTATATGGTGTTATTAGACGACGTCCGTCTTGTATATCACAGCAGGGGGTCACTGATTATTAAAGTAGAAGGTATGTGACAGGGATGTATTATATTATTTTCACGTTGCCTCCCCCTTCTCTCTCTCCATCTTTCTCTCTCTCTCTCTCTCTCTCTCTCTCTCTTTTCTGGTTTTACACCTAATCCAAAAACTTGTCTACAAGTCCTCCTGCTTCTGCCTGGATGAGGATCGCATTTAAATCCTTTCTTGTCCGAGTTGATGCAATTTTCCATTTATGAAGGAGGTGTATGTACTGCTCAGTTATCGCTCTATGGTCATATCTGATACATTCAGCGGTGCTGTAATCGATGGAAAGAGCAACGTAAAGAGGGCTCCACAGATTAGGTGGTAGAAGCCTCGCTAGTTTGAGGATATTCGCATCTGTCACTTCATGTTCATCTGATGGACTGAAATTTAAGAAGTAAAATTGTATTATCCTTAGGCAAAAATTCACTGATTCATTTTAATTCCCACTCCAGAGAAAAAATCTTAACTCTTCGAAATTGTACTATAAAAATTACCCCTAACAATAACTGTTTTTTTTATTATAAATAAGATGCATTTCTGCCCTTTGATGTCGAATATTCCTTACGAAAATTTAATTATTTGTCACTCAAATTAATTAAGGTGCATTCAAATTCACGCATTATCGTCTTCCGATCAATATCGGTCTTTCAAATTAAAAAACCAGGCGATGGAATTCACTTGGAGACACGCGAAAGAATGTATGAGCATCCAAATTAATTTATCGGCAAACTTATTTCAGTTTAGGGCATTCCAATATTTGTTATCCGCATTCGATTGATTTTTATGGCAAAGATATTCGGTAATGTGCACATGAAGTCGTAAATCTACACACGATTTCAAATTGTGTGTTGGATGTGTGTGTGTGTGTGTGTGTGTGCGTGTGGGTGCGTGTGTGTGTGTGTGTGTGTGTAATTGGTTTTTACAGACGTGTATCTATCAGATATGATTATTTGCGTCTGAGGACCGACTTTTAACGTCACCATCCGAAAGACGTGACTCATTCATTTTCCCTCGGTCGACTTTGTTATCAGTGCAACAAATTCTTCAAATTAATCACCCGAATTCAGAAAAAGAGCATGCAATTTAAGGAATGAGTATCGAAACAATTGCCGTTGTTCAAACTCATTGCGAACAACTTTACGACTCAAAATATATTACATATACAGATGACAGGTTGTCAACAAATGATAATAGGGAGTTTTCGCTCAGCGACGGACAGACCTTCTACGACGCAGAGCACTCAGTGTTACGGCCGTCGCACACAGACCGCCTTTGTTACAATACGCGGTTTCGCTTTTCGGTGAACGCGTAGTATAGGAATTTCGTCGTTTTATAACGAAAGATGACGAATTTCACCGCGCAGGGGCTTTTTGCTACGGGGGGGGGGGGGGGGGGGGGTAGGGGGACAGTGAGCTCTTCCTTATTTTTTGTTTTCATTTAAAAAAGTGCCAACCAATATTTCGGGGGGGGGGGGGGGGAGGGGTGGGGTAGAAAGCACCCCAAAACAAGTTTTCCTTTTTTTTTGTGGCCAGCCCTAGGGGCATTTAAAACATTAACCCCCCTAGATCCTGCCCCTGACGCGAACGGCTCTTCTTTTGAATGGTGATTTTTTTTTTCCCGATTATTGTTTCTGAAGTATAACAACATGAATATGGATATGAAAATGAATTATTTTTAAAACTTGATGATAAATTGTAAAAATATGAAAAAAAGCCGTTTTGTGGCTTGATCGAGACAAGCTGTGCTAGCCGTGTAGTCCCGTCTGTACTGTATTGCGTAGCAGGGAATAGGCCATTTTCGTAATGTAACCAAATTTAATACGTAAGTCTTTGTGAAGTTCCGCAATACAAATTATTTTATTCACCTGTTTAGTATTTGCAATAGTCAAAATGCAAACTGCATGTATTAAGTATGGCAACAACTAATGTATGCATATTTGATTCTGTCTATCTAAATACTATAATTCTTATCAGGTGAATGAAATAGTTTGTATCAAAGCACTTTTTTGTTGTCCCTGAACTGACATTTTGCTGACCTAACAATATAGATAAAGATACAGATACTTGGGGCGTAATTGAGAAACATGGACATTAAAGAAGGTCGATGAAAATAGACTTCACACTTTTGAGATGGCATGCCACAGGAGAATCATGGGTGTGACCAGATTTCTCGGGCGAAGAAACACACACATACAAACACAACTTAACATGGAAGAAACAGGGTTGCCACAAAAAAGACTGAGATACTTTGGACATATCAACCGAATGAATCCGAAAAGATTCCCCCACATCCTTCTCAACGGAAGTCGACATGGCTAACGCTCAAAGGGAGGACCAGCTAAAAGATAGACAGACTGCATCAACAACAGACAAGTTGACTCCCTGACCAAAACCACTAGGCTAACAGAAGACAGGAAGGTGTGGCAAGCCGTTGTGAAACAGAAGCCATCACACATCCCAGTGATGGTGTGGACGGCTTAAAGTCAAAGTAAGTCAAGTCATTGACACACACATCCAAAAAGTTAGATATACCTAAAAATTTTAGCGCTAGCTTTGTAAGCATACTTGTATTTTATAAAGAAAATAACAAATTCATAACAATGTTCAAATTAACTTCAGGGTCTGCCAGCAAATAACCCATTTGTTTCTCTATGCCAATGCTGGTATAGACCAGTTCGAAGATAACCCATGTACAAACGACCCCCAGACATCCTCAGATCTTTGAAACATGGAGATGTCCCACTTTGTGCAATTTATAACAATCACTGCCAAAGTGATGGAGGTGCTTCATGAATACGTTTTGTTTTAACTTTTGAAAAGAAGATTTACTTTCGTGTGAACCTGTCATAGAATGTACCATCGGTGTATAAATGAATATTGACTTTCATGAAAATGTTTCTAGCATTCGTATCGATGAGTTTAAGGGTTTGGTATAATAATCTGCACATGCACATATAAATATTTCCTAACTGGCATATTAATGACGATTTCCCTACCTTGAAAATATCATCTGTCGGGTAACTTCATTGGTAGCATAGTGGATTGGTAGTTTGCCTGCACCATCCTTTATGTTCAGCTTCGCGCCGTGCCCCAGAAGGAATAAGATCAAAGCCTTCTCTGGGGAATAGAGGTCCTCTGAGATCTGAAACAAAATACCAGGTGTATCAAGAGAGGTTACCCAAAAACAAAAACAAAAAGAAATATGCAAGGATGGGTCGCATGTTTATATATGTTTATATGCAGGTCATTTTAAAGGTTGATGGTAAAGAAATCATTATTTTCCATCGATGTTTTAGTTGACCAATCAATACGAGAATCACCGCAGCCAATCTATAAATAAAATTACATGTTTATTTCCCATCGAAACACTTTTAAAAGCATCATCAACCTAACAATCTGCCCACTGGGCAGAAGTTATTGGCAATAACTTCGATAGATCTTCCGTTCATCTTGATTGATAAATTTGCCGGCCAGTTTCTCGTGCTCTCGTTCGTTATCCAAAACAAGGATGGAAAAGGGTGAATGCTTTTGTCATCAAACTTTTAAAAGATCTGTATCCACTAAAGCTTTCATGACACTGTATGCCACAATATAGGGCACTGGACGGTTTTCGATGCTTGGATGGAGGGGCGCCAATGGGTAAATATGTTCTATCGTCCTGTCGAAATATAGGAGCATGGGAAAAAAAGGAATGTTCCAATTCCTTTCTAATTTTTGCTCCTAAATCAACATCTTTCTCAAGGATTAATGGGTTTATCCAGTTACACCAAGAACTCCATCCCATATAAGCATGATAATGGTGAATTGAGAGTAGGCCTAGTAATTATGGATTTTTATACTTCTCAACGGATAGAAAGGGTTTTAGTTTGAGCATTTAGCCTTGACTGGCACTGCCGCTATACAACTTGTACAATGCTACCAACAAAAATTATCTCTAATTATTGAATCATGACTGCTCTGACATGACTGTTCGGTCACTATGCAGGGACAAGCTCTATAAATTAAAAGTGAACACTATTAAACCTCAGCTTCCGAAACGTGCATGGCATTAACATAATTACGATTTTCTTCTTGCCGGCAGACCAGTTTATCGGCTCTCCATGCTCGGTTAGCTTTTAATACCTCTTTGGATCTCCCTTTTGCTTGCTCTTCTATGCCCTTGTGATCGGAAAGTATGATGGCTTCATGGAGACATGTCTTTCCATCGTGCGCCTGGATGTTCAAGGAAGCTCCATGGGAAACCAGCGACTCGACAACCGGTTTGTGGCCATATTTGAGTGGCGAGGTGAATGGCAGTCAATCCTTCATCATCACGGTGATCGAGAATCCCAGTGATCTATATAACAAAAAGTAATGATTAATAATGACAAAAATAAGAAATGAATTATAAATTGAAGACGTATTAATTTTGATAGAGCATTGGTAGCATTCCATAATTACGTTGTCTTTCAACTAGCTTTGAAAAGCCTATTTTTTCGAGATAAAAAAATTATATTATTATATGCCTACACCTCGAGGAATCTGAATTTGATGTTATATAAGCCCAGAAACGCATGAATTCGAAATAAACTCCTCTGCACTAGGTTTGCCTCTATTATTACCTATTTTAAAGTCGTAAATTGACGCTTTTTTTATTATTCATATTGGCTCCTTGCTATGTAGAGAAAGGATTTATTACAAACCTTTGTATGTTTGGCTAAGATGTCAGAAGAGTTGGCACTTCCTTTCTTTGAAGATAGATGCAGTGGGGTCTGTCCATTGACATCCTTTACATCAAATTGAGCTCCTTCCTCAAGCAGGACCTGAACAATACCAACGTCATCATTCATAGCAGCAATGTGCAAGGGGGTGTAGCCGTTTCTGTCACCTATATTCACACTTATCCCTTGCGTTAGCAAAGACTTTGTGACAGCAAGATGACCCTCCTGAGCAGCACCGTGTAATGCAGTCCAACTCACATTATTTCCCTTATTCACCTCAGATCCTTGACTGATGAGACATTTGGTAACATCAAGATGAACATTCTGAGCACCACTGTGTAATGCAGTCCAACCCCCATTATCTTTTTCATTCACCTCAGCTCCTTGACTGATGAGATATTTGGTAACATCAAGATTACCATGTTGAGCAGCGACTCGAAATGCAGTCCAACCATCATTATCTTTTCTATTCACCTCAGCTCCTTGACTGATGAGATATTTGGTAACATCAAGATGGCCATTCTTAGCAGCAAATTGTAATGCGGTCCAACCGTCCTTAGTTCCTTTATTTACCTTAGCTCCTTGACTAATGAGATATTTGGTGACATGAAGATGACCATTCATAGCAGCAATTTGTAATGCCGTCCAACCGCCCTTATTTCCTTTATTTACCTCAGCTCCGTGACTGATGAGATATTTGGTGACATCAAGATTAGCCTTCTGAGAAGCAAGGTGTAATGCAGTCCAAACACCACTATCTCCCTTATTCACCTCAGCTCCTTGACTGATGAGATATTTGGTAACATCAAGATGATCATTCTGAGCAGCACCGTGTAATGCAATCCAACCCCCATTATTTCCCCTATTCACCTCGGCTCCTCGACTAATCAGATATTTGGTGACGTCAAGGTGACCTTCGGCAGCAGCAGTGTGTAATGCAGTCCTACCGTCCCTGTTACCCTTATTCACCGCCGCTCCTCGACTGATCAGATATTTGGTGACGGTGAGATTACCATTCCATGCAGCGCTGTATAATGCAGAGTAGCACCCCTTGTCTTCTTTCTCGATACTAGCTCCATGACTGAGTATAAATGCTATTGCTTGAACAAATCCGAGTGATGTAGCAAGATGTAAGGGTGTTTGTCCAGCTGGAGTCGCCTTCTCCACATCAGCTCCATGATTTATGAGATACTCGATGACATTCTCCTGGCCATTCTGGACCGCTATGTGTAAGGGTGTTTTTCCATTTTGGTTTGTTTGATTTATTTTTGAACCAAGTTTTAACAAATTTTCGACGGCTTCAAGATCACCCCGCGATACTGCATCGTGGATCTCTTGATTCACATCATCCATATTTGTTAATGTCTCGCGGCATCACGGGATCAGTAATTTCTCCTGTCGCAGATAATTATGTCCTATATTCCTTCCTTGCGATCATCTGTTGAACTGTCATTAATTGACATCACTGTGTATCCAGAGAATGGCTAGAGTAACATTACATTTGTTTGTCATCTTATCCAATCCAATCCAGAAATGTATAAAGCGCCAATATCTAGTTGCCTAATCAAAGGCGCTCAGGATACTGAAAAACTACCCAAAAATGTCTGTTCGTGATTCTTACTGGGAAAGACAAAAAGGCAGTGACTAATTGTAGCTCCATCTGTTTAAACTGTGCACAGGAAAGCGAAATAGATTAAAAATAAAAAAAACTGCACACAACTAAGCAAATAAAGAGTTAATCATAAAGCCTGGTGATAAAGATACTTATTCTGAGTAAACTGTGCACAGGAAAGCGGAATAAAAAAAGAAGAAAAAAAAACAACAACACGCGACTAAGCAAATAAAGACATAATCATAAAGCCTGGTGATAAAGATACTTATTCTGAGTAAACTGTGCACAGGAAAGCGGAATAAATAAAAAACACACGCGACTAAGCAAATAAAAAGTTAATAATAAAGCCAAGTGATAAAGATACTTAATATGGGTGACAAATTCGCTTAGAAGTGATAAAAGAATTGAACTTTAGAGTCGTAACTCTTGGCAAATATCGATTGATACTTGCACTACAACATGTTCATATCACACTTATCGCTTAACCCTAAAAAGGCCGGGCTATTTGAGGTCTTTTTCATTTTTTGAAAAATTCACTCATATGCATATTTATGGTAATTTATGCAAATAAGGTCATTAAATCACATTTTTACCCGTAAATCATATATTATTCATATTTAAGCATTCTTTTTCACTACATTATATTCATTAGACCATTTGGAATAATAATACGACAACAAAATCTGGAAGAGCCAGCTTATTCCTTATGTTATCTCTTGTTTTGATAATTTCTTATGTATTTCATTGTTTTGATAATTTCTTATGTATTTCATTGTTTTTTTAACTTATGTATTTTATTGTTTTTGTTGTTTTATTTCATTTCTTACTACAATTCAAATATTTTGACTCCCAAAACAACCACCTAAAATTAAAACAAGACCCAATAACCAAAGTTTGATCTATTTTTAGCAAAAATGACACTTCCGTATGTTTTGTACACAAATCACAAAAATGAGCGATTTTCTGGCCGACATGCAAAGACAAAAGGCCACGTGACCTTGTAACTGTATGTCCGATTTTCAAAAAAATTGTTTTAAAAGATGCGCAAGACTCGAAAGAAAAAAGTCTGCGACCGGCGGGGCGCCATCCATATGCATTCCCGAACAATCGGAAAAATCGTGGAGGGGGGGGGGGGGCATAATGGCCCCCCGGCCTTATAAGGGTTAAGGCCTAATTAGATAATGCATTTTTGTAATTATTTTTGTTTTGTGTTCATTATTTCTGTATCAGTTACATGAATTTCACATTCAGTGTAAGCAGGTAAGTGGTATAGTGAATTAAAGTAAACACAGAGATGCTGAATTCTCTCAGCAGCAAATAAAATTGAAACTGCGTTGTGTTTTATACCATGTAAACAACATGTAAAATGTAAAATACTAACTTGGCAACTTTTCATATTTCAATATGGTCCCTTTATAAAAGTTCTCACACAGTCCAGTGTACTATAAGATGTTTTTCTTTAGGCCTATAATTCCTTATATGAACGATGACTTTTGTCCCCTTACTGAAAGCCCCCGCCGCCCCTTCTCCCTCCCTCTTGGCCTAGTGTATTCCCACGGAATGTATATAAAACTAAAACAAAATGTATATATTTTGGTCAATTTGTAGTGCACTCATCAAGTTCTCCTTTTATAGTAAATTTGATATTAAATACACCGTTGCTCATAACGTTAGAACATTTTTTTGTACAACTTAACATACAAAAAACAAGACATTACGCGTTTGTTATCATATCTACGGTGTATACAACCCTAATGTTTTATTAATCGATTCCTTCAGGTTATATTTCAGTGAACTTAAACTACAATTGTTTTCCCTTTGCAAAGGGTGTATCAATTTAGCCAAAAAGAAAAAAGGGGTATTGAAACAACAAAACAATATTTAAGGATACAAGGATTATGTTACAATGTTCAAAATCGGTCGGCATAACAGGTAACAAAATAGTCAATGAATTTTATGCATGAAATGTGATGTGTTTTGTTTTTCGCTTTCAAATGTCAACCAGTCACTAATATAGGGTATGACCCCCCCCCCCCCCCCCGGGGGGGGGGGGGGTATCAGATTTGGTTTGGACAGGGGTGTACCGCTGAAGCCTCGAAACCCCTACCCATTGTTAAGGGTCATTTGGGGAGGGTTTTTTTTCTCGAAATAAGGCCCATTTTACCCATTTTTTTTCCAGGTATTTTTCGGGTGTTTACTATCCAAAATTATGGAAATTGAAGAAAAAAAAAGGACCCATTTTGGACGGTGTTTTTGTTTAAAATGGAACCCATGTTTAGGGATATTTTGTAAAAAGTGACCCATTGGAGCGGTACACCCTCGTATGTCCAAGCGCGTACGCAGGGGGGGGGGGGGGGGAGGGGGGGGGGGGGTGGGGGGGGGGGGGGTGGGGGGGGGGGGGGGTTGAACCCCCCCTTTGGTTTTTGGTTTTTTATTTTTTTATAATTAAAAAATAAATAAATAAATGTCCTCTTACCCCCCCCCCCCCGCTTATTCAGCGGTTGGCTGAGTCGTTCCGAAATTTTTGGCCCGAAAATGTTAAAAACCTCCCCCCCCCTTGAGAAAATCCTGCGTATGTCTAAATATGAGTACCCCCCCCCCCCCCCCCCCAGTGTATGACCACCCCTGACACGGATCAGTGCGTTGAGACGTCGCGGCTTGCTGTCAACGAGCATGTAATTGATGCTGCCATTGGCCAGAGCGTCCCACTTCTTGGTCAGAGCTGGAGCTTACTTCTGTAGAGTTTGAGGAATATTGTCCCTGGCATTGATGGCTCGGCCTAGGGCATCCCAGGCATGTTATGCCTAGGTCACATATAAACCGGGCCCCGTACGATTTTCCCTACCCGGCGGCTTGCCGTGGATTTAGAGACCGTACGGGAACCGTCCGATTTTCATTTCTACGGCATGTGTGGTCACATATTCTGCGGCGCCCGGAGAAAATTGGTCGAGTGAAATGCAAGGCGGTTTTTTTTCTCGAAATAAGGCCCATTTTACCCATTTTTTTTCCAGGTATTTTTCGGGTGTTTACTATCCAAAATTATGGAAATTGAAGAAAAAAAAGGACCCATTTTGGACGGTGTTTTTGTTTAAAATGGAACCCATGTTTAGGGATATTTTGTAAAAAGTGACCCATTGGAGCGGTACACCCTCGTATGTCCAAGCGCGTACGCAGGGGGGGGGGGGGGGGGGGGGAGGGGGGGGGGGGGGGGGGGGTTGGGGTTGGGGGTTGAACCCTCCCCTTTGGTTTTTTATTTTTTATTTTTTTATAATTAAAAAATAAATAAATAAATGTCCTCTTACCCCCCCCCCCCCCCCCCCCCCGCTTATTCAGCGGTTGGCTGAGTCGTTCCGAAATTTTTGGCCCGAAAATGTTAAAAACCTCCCCCCCCCTTGAAAAAATCCTGCGTATGTCTAAATATGAGTACCCCCCCCCCCCCCCCAGTGTATGACCACCCCTGATACGGATCAGTGCGTTGAGACGTCGCGGCTTGCTGTCAACGAGCATGTAATTGATGCTGCCATTGGCCAGAGCGTCCCACTTCTTGGTCAGAGCTGGAGCTTACTTCTGTAGAGTTTGAGGAATATTGTCCCTGGCATTGATGGCTCGGCCTAGGGCATCCCAGGCATGTTATGCCTAGGTCACATATAAACCGGGCCCCGTACGATTTTCCCTACCCGGCGGCTTGCCGTGGATTTAGAGACCGTACGGGAACCGTCCGATTTTCATTTCTACGGCATGTGTGGTCACATATTCTGCGGCGCCCGGAGAAAATTGGTCGAGTGAAATGCAAGGCGCCCTTAAGGGTGCCGGCAGGGTGCCGGCCGAGTGGCGGCCGGTAACCTTACGGGCCCTGTCCGAAGAGTAGGTGTACCGATGGCTCCCGGAAGGTGCCCTGCTGGGGCCCGGCTGGGGTCCTCAAGACGCCCGGCCGGGTGCCGTGCGGTGCACTGAACTACAGAGTGAGTCAGAAAAAAATGTCCCACTTTTAAAAGTTGTATTGTTTGAAGTATGAATATTTAATCATGGGTTTCATGATATATCTTGATAAAGTAATCCTCCCAGTACATTTAGGTACCATTTTCATTTGAATCTCTGCATGCATCACTGAATATCAGACAATTTTTACAAGACTGCCAGATCGGCTCTTGCGCCAAGTTACTGGGTGAGGAATAAAACAGTGCATTGAGCAAAGACAGTCAGAAACGCACACACTCACACACACTCACACACACGCACACACACCCACACACACACACACACACACACGCACACACAACACACACGGTGACAATTTTTTCATAATTACCCCTTTTCTGATTGAGCATTGATTTTTATCAAGATTGCTGAATGTTTGTGGCATAACCCTAAAAATCTTTCCCTTTTGTACACATTCACTACCACCATCATGTCATCATCATCATTGTCATCATCTTAATCTTCATCATCATCATCATCATTATCGTCATTGTTTCGTTGAATGAACATAAACTATCCTTTTTTCATGCATTATCATCAGTTACAAGTATCATGTTTATTCTAAGTTCGCTTGATTGAGATGTACTTGTAAGATACCATACTTAATGTTTTCCTTGTATTTTTGAGGACACCACCATTAATGTCAGCGTGTATTTAGTGTGTGTCAGAATAACAACGAACGGGTACAGTTGTCAGTGTAGAAACCCTTGCGTATTTCTATTTGCCACCAGAAATTGGCTTAAGATGCAATGTGCCTGTTACGAGGAATGTTTTCCCGTTAAACCAGAGTTCCTGCAAAAGAAGTGAGTTTGCTCAAAGTATAAATATAAGATGAAATTTAGCCAATTTAATTTACATTAGTCACATGGTTAATTGAACGGTATAGATTCATGTGAGTTAACACGTATGAGAGTGCGCATGAATGACGTGTCACATTGTAAATTTGTTACCGATAGTGGGCGTGTTTAACACATTTGGTTAAAATGACATAGAAAAGAAATGTCATTGTCATGGTATTGGATATGTAATACAGTATTATAAATTTGGGTTAGTTCAATAAGCAAAGTGTGGTTAATCGATGCTTATGAAAGAAAGCAGTTATTTTAATCCTGTTAGAATTGCAGAGAACAAATATAGCATATGTGTTACAAGTAAATTCTTATTTGTTTAATACGAAAGATTATCTTTACGAGGATAAAGTACGTAGAGGTTTAGCTATAGAGATTGATTTTATTAGTCATTTATTATGACAGGTACATTAGTATGTGAAAGGACACATCATGCAAGCACTCAAGTAATTATTCAGTGTAATAGATTATTCAGATAAGTGAGCATAAATTATAGAAATAATTTACAGACTTAGTTATTTTTGCTAGGTATAAATGAAAACACAAGCACAGAAATTTAAGTGCAATACACAAGTATTTATTTACATGTGCTAAATGTCTGTATGTATTCTTGTTATTTATTTTTACAGATTGAATTGTTACGACTTCTCAAGAATAAAGCACACCAGCTTGAAGTCAAATCCAATTTGTGCAGACTGAGTTTCTTCGGGGTAATTGCTGGGTATTTGAGCCAACTATACATTCAATTTCTTCTTGGAACGTCATTCAACCTGGACTGCTGACCAAGTGGTGAAGATGACTGAAGAAGCAGTGAAAACCCTGAGGCTGAAACGTAGAGGAGCCAAGGCGAAGTTAACAAGGAACGGTAATGAATTGAAGCTGTTATTAGACCAGCAACGTCTATATGCAGAAGTGCAAGAAGCATTCACGAGGTATGAATGTATTTTCAAGGATGTTCAAGATGCACATGATAATTACACAGAGATCATCGAAGATGATGATAAATTCGCCAAGGAAGAGGAGTGGATGGAGGAGTGTCAGATGACATTTCTCAATCTCAAGTTGACTGTCAACGATTACCAAGCTAAGAAAGAGGAAGTCTGTGAAACCCTAGAGCCAGAAGAACAACATAAAGAGAGCAAATCTGACAAGGAAAAGCCAAAACAGTCTAGAAGTAGTTTTGACTTGGAGAAGCCGAAATTGCCCAAGTTTACGGGTGATGTCAGAGACTATGGAGTATTTAAGTCAGATTTTATGCATCTCGTAGACGCCAGATATACGAAGAGGGATGCTATTACCATTCTTCGGTCATGCCTACATGGACGCCCTCTAGATGTGATTAGAGGCATAGGTTCTGATTATGACGAGGCTTGGGAACAACTTGATGCGATATATGGCGACCCTAGGTTTGTCGCAGACGCCATAGTACATGATCTGACCAAGTTCCGGCCACTGAAGGACGGTGAGGATAGCCGATTCTGTGATCTAGTGCACTTAGTAAGGCGCAGTTACACTACTTTGAAGGAAGTAGGAAGAGAACAGGACATCAGCAATAGTAACATGCTTGCAGCCATAGAGAGGAAAATGAGTGCTGATGACAGGAAGGTCTGGTTCAGACAGCAAGATGAGAGAGGAGTTGTCACCATGACAGATTTGCTCGCTTGGATGAACAGGGAGATGAGGGCAAGAATGCGAGCCACCGCACCTCTCCGAAGTGAAGCACGACAGAGCACAGTGGGTCACGTGGCACAAGAGACGAGAAAGAAACCAGAAACAGCAGAACATCGATGCTGGATCTGTAACACGAGTGATCATTGGGTAGACCAATGCAAGAAGCTAACTTCAAGACCAGCACATGAGAGACTGAAGTTAGTCAAGGAAAACTATGCCTGCTTCAGTTGCCTGAAAAAGGCAGGTCGTGGTCACAGAATGTCTACATGCCAGAGAAGACGACAGTGCTCTGAGAAGAGTAATGAGGAAAGGTGCAGGTATTTCCACCATCCTTTGCTGCACACAGATGACAAGAATGAAAGTCATGGTGGAAACCGAACTCGCACTGGTCAGGTGGATGTTGCAGTGATTGGCATAGCAGGAGCTTTGCTGCCAATAGTTGCTATGGAATTTGTTAGCAAGGGAACCAGTAAGAGAGGCAACTGTTTAATTGATTCAGGGGCGCAGATTAGCCTGATTAGACAGCAGGTAGCAACAGAGCTACAACTAAGAGGTACTCCTACGACAATTATTGTGATGAAGATAGGAGGGTCACAAGAAGTCTTGCACACGCACAAGTACCGAGTGCCAATCAGAAAGATAGGTGAAGATGGTAAGCCCATCATCATAGCAGCCATCGGAATTCCTCTCATCAGCGAGGATGCAGTAGAAGTAAGACTTCATGATTTGGCGAAGAAGTTCAGGCTAAAGAAAGACGACCTTCAAAGAGATAGTGGACCAATTAACATCCTGGTAGGAGTGAATTGTGCTAGAATGCACGGTGGAGAAGTCAGAGAAGCAGGGGACTACTGTGCTAGAAAGTCACCGTTAGGATGGGTTGTGTATGGGGAAACACCCCAGGAGGATACTTACACCAAGGAAGTGTTGCATGTAAAGCTGGCTACTCCAGTAGATCTCACTGACTTTTGGGCGATAGAGACAGAGGGTGTCGATACAAAGCAATGTCGGTGTGATAATAGTGGTCTAACTAAGCAAGAAGCTTTGGAGGAAGAGATGATCCGTTCCTCAGCAAGGAAAGAAGGAAGGCAGTGGGAGATAGCATATCCCTGGGAGAAAGATCCTGATCTCTTACCCAATAACAAGTTCTTAGCAGAAAAGATGCTCTTTGCTGCAGAAAGAAAACTCAGAAAGAATCCAGAGCATACAGAAGCCTACAAATCTAAGATACAAGAGATGACTGAGATGGGATTTGCTAAGAAGCTAGAGAAAGATGAAATGACAAAGTACAAAGGACCGGTACATTACATCAGTCACCACGCAGTAATCAGGCCAGACAACAAAAGCACACCTCTGAGAATTGTATTCAATTCATCTGCAATCTACAAAGGTCACTGCTTGAATGAGTACTGGAAGAAAGGGCCTGACTTACTCAACAACCTATCTGGAGTCCTCCTCAGATTCAGAGAACACCCAGTGGCAATATGTGCAGATATTAGCAAGATGTATCACCGCATATTGATTCCCGAAAGAGATCAGCATGTACACAGATTTCTGTGGAGAGACATGAACCAGGAGAAAGAACCAGATATGTATATGATGAAGGTGGTGACGTTTGGAGACAAGCCAGCTGCGGCAATGGCTCAGATAGGTGTAAGACTGACGGCAGAGGAAGGTGAAGCCAAGTACCCAGAAGCAGCTGCAATCCTGAAAAGAAACATCTACATGGATGACATCTGCGATTCAGTAGAGACTGAAGATACAGCAAAGAAACGTATCGCAGAGGTAGACGAACTGTTAGAGGCAGGAGGGTTCAAGGTTAAAGGTTGGCAATCAAATAAGCCACTTGATGGAGGCAACAAGCAGGAAAAGATGAAACTCTTAGAGGAGATTGCTGAAGAGAAGGTGCTTGGTGTAGTTTGGAACAGACATAGTGATACCTTCTCATACAAGGTCAATCTACAAGAAACAGATAGAGAGACAGAAAAGCTGACTAAGAGAAAGATCTTGGGAAAGGTAGCAAGAATCTATGATCCTATTGGGTTTGCTGCACCAATTATCATCAAGGCAAAGACTGGCATCCAGAAGCTGTGGCAGGGTGGTTATGACTGGGATGAGGAGTTACCTGACGGAGATGAATGGAGAGGACTATTCAGAGAAATGAGTAAGCTCAATGACATCAGTCTTGAGAGATGTCTGAAACCACAGAATGCCAGGGGGAAACCAGTCTTATGTATTTTGTGTGACGCTTCTGAGATTGCATATGGTGCATGCGCTTATCTGAGGTGGAAGACAGATGATGACAAGTATGAAGTGCGCTTCGTAACAGCCAAGTCGAAGGTCGCACCTCTCAAAGCTCTCACAATTCCTCGACTTGAACTGCTGGCAGGAGTACTAGCAGCTAGAATGCACGAAGCAATCAGCAAAGAGATGAGGCTACAAGTGGAAAAGGTTGTTTTCTTCACTGATAGTATGATTGTGCTCCAGTGGATAAAGTCTTCTGCCAGAACATACAAGGCATTTGTATCAAGCAGAGTAGGTGAAATCCAGACCCTCACAGACCCGGCAGACTGGAAACACATCCCCGGTGAAGTCAATGTAGCTGATAAGGTGTCACGAGGTATATCTGTAGAAAAGCTGTCAGAAGAGTGGAAGGGTGGGCCCATCTTTCTGCTCTCTGACGAGTCAGAGTGGCCTACAGACAAGGCAGTTGTGAATTGCAAAGGTGCCAGAAGTGAGGAAAAGACAAAGTCCCAGTCAGTCTTCGTAACAGCAGAGACATCGGAAGTGATAGAATGTAAGAGAACTTTGAGTTGGAAAAAGCTCCTGAGAACGACCGCATATGTATTCAGGTTTATCCAAATCCTGAAGGCTAAGTTACAGAAGGGACCCCAACCTGATGACAAAGTTACTCTAAGCCCGACAGAGTTAGATAGTGCAGAGAAGTACTGGGTAAAGAGAGCACAGATCAGTCTACTGCCCAGACTAGAGAAAGGAGAATTCAAGGTGCTCACTCCTTTTGTTGACGATGATGGTGTGATCAGAGTAGGTGGAAGAGTCGAAAACCTCGTGACGTCATACGAGTCGAAGCATCCAGCTCTACTTCCTGCCAGCCATCACATATCACTGATGATTATACGCAGCACACATGAACTGGGACATCATGGAGTAGCAACGACTACGGCCAAGACACGGAGAAAGTTTTGGATACTCCAAGGTTACCGACTAGCTAAGACGGTGAAACATCGATGCGTGACGTGCAGAGCAGCAGAGTGTAAGAGGGAAACGCAGATTATGGCGAATCTGCCTAGCTGTCGATTGGCGCCATTCACCCCGCCTTTCCATTATACGTCATGCAACTACTTTGGCCCATATTTAGTCAAGGTGGGTCGAAACAAGAAGGCCAAGCATTACGGCATCATCTTCACATGTTTGAATACCAGAGCCGTACATCTCGAGATGGCGACAGACTGTTCAACGATGGAGTTTCTCCAAGCGTTACGCAGATTCATCGCAGTGAGAGGACAGCCTGCACAGTTTCTGAGCGACAACGGGACGCAGTTCGTTGGAGCGGAACGCGAGCTTCGCGAGATGGTTAGAGGATGGAGCGAGAGAGAGCTCAAAGATTTTTGTGCCGAGAAACGTGTAGTGTGGAAGTTTGTTACTCCAGGAGCGCCTCATCAGAATGGTTGTGCGGAAGCCATGGTGAAAAGTTGCAAGTTTGCTTTGAAAAGGGCAATAGGTGAGCAAGAGCTCACACCATTAGAGTTGTATACATGTTTCTTAGAAGTCGCGAATCTTGTGAATGAACGACCAATAGGGCGCGTTGGTAATGATCCAGATGATGGAGGTTACCTCTGTCCGAATGATTTGTTGTTAGGAAGATCTTCGAGCAAGGTGCCGCACGGTCCATTCCGTGAGACCCGGAATCCCAGACATAGGGTCGAGTTTGTGCAACGTATTATTGATTCGTTTTGGAAGCGATGGGCACAAGATGTGCTACCACTTTTAGTTCCTAGTAGAAAATGGAACTGTGAGAGAAGAAATGTACGCGTAGGCGACATAGCGATGATGGCAGAAGCTAACGCGATTCGCGGTCATTGGACCATAGCACGTGTGATTCAAGTGTATCCGGGTGCAGACGGCAAAGTGAGAAACGTAAAGCTGAAGACTGCAACAGGGGAATATCGCAGACCAATCAGCAAGCTAGCGATAATCTACCCAGTAGAAGGATATGAAGATTGAACAGTTAAAGTAGAAAATAAAACATTGGAAAAAACTCTATAAGAGACTGGAACAAGACTATGAGGAAGTCCCCTCATGGGGTGGGAGGATGTTTCGTTGAATGAACATAAACTATCCTTTTTTCATGCATTATCATCAGTTACAAGTATCATGTTTATTCTAAGTTCGCTTGATTGAGATGTACTTGTAAGATACCATACTTAATGTTTTCCTTGTATTTTTGAGGACACCACCATTAATGTCAGCGTGTATTTAGTGTGTGTCAGAATAACAACGAACGGGTACAGTTGTCAGTGTAGAAACCCTTGCGTATTTCTATTTGCCACCAGAAATTGGCTTAAGATGCAATGTGCCTGTTACGAGGAATGTTTTCCCGTTAAACCAGAGTTCCTGCAAAAGAAGTGAGTTTGCTCAAAGTATAAATATAAGATGAAATTTAGCCAATTTAATTTACATTAGTCACATGGTTAATTGAACGGTATAGATTCATGTGAGTTAACACGTATGAGAGTGCGCATGAATGACGTGTCACATTGTAAATTTGTTACCGATAGTGGGCGTGTTTAACACATTTGGTTAAAATGACATAGAAAAGAAATGTCATTGTCATGGTATTGGATATGTAATACAGTATTATAAATTTGGGTTAGTTCAATAAGCAAAGTGTGGTTAATCGATGCTTATGAAAGAAAGCAGTTATTTTAATCCTGTTAGAATTGCAGAGAACAAATATAGCATATGTGTTACAAGTAAATTCTTATTTGTTTAATACGAAAGATTATCTTTACGAGGATAAAGTACGTAGAGGTTTAGCTATAGAGATTGATTTTATTAGTCATTTATTATGACAGGTACATTAGTATGTGAAAGGACACATCATGCAAGCACTCAAGTAATTATTCAGTGTAATAGATTATTCAGATAAGTGAGCATAAATTATAGAAATAATTTACAGACTTAGTTATTTTTGCTAGGTATAAATGAAAACACAAGCACAGAAATTTAAGTGCAATACACAAGTATTTATTTACATGTGCTAAATGTCTGTATGTATTCTTGTTATTTATTTTTACAGATTGAATTGTTACGACTTCTCAAGAATAAAGCACACCAGCTTGAAGTCAAATCCAATTTGTGCAGACTGAGTTTCTTCGGGGTAATTGCTGGGTATTTGAGCCAACCAGTCATCATCATCATCATTATCATGAAGCACAACATCCGCCAATACGAACCAAGAGGACAGCGGCCACTCAACTTTTTGTACGATAAGACGAATTCCCGACAAAAAGTTTGGGTGGGCCTTGTCGGGAATGGAATGCTCATTTGTGTGCGTGGGCCTGTGTGTGTGTGCGTGTGTGTGTGCGGGTGTGTGTGTGTGTGCGTGTGGTGGTGTGTGTGCGTGTGTGCGCGCGTGTGTGTGTGTGTGTGTGCGTGTGTGTGTGTGTTTTTGTCTGTCTGGCTAATTGGATAATTGAAAAAAACTGGCTGTCTTTGTTCAAAACATTATTTTATTCCTGGCGCAAGTGAGATCTGGCAGTCTTGTAAAGATTGTCTGATATTCAGTCATGCATGCAGAGATTCAAATGAAAATGGTACCTAAATGTACTGGGAGTATAACTCTATCAAGACATATCATGAAACTCATGATTAAATATTCATACTTCAAACAATACAACTTTTAAAAAGTGGGACATTTTTTCTGACTCACTCTGTATGTGTCCTCTAATACACCGTCGCGTTGTCAGAAAATCGTGTTGCGCCAAATCGAATGACCAAATAGCGAAAGAAGCACATCGTTCATTAATTTGAATGAAACATACGTAGATTTTAACAAAAATTCCATAGATTTGAAAACCAGAAAAGGGAATATAAACCCGAGATATACCTGACTGCACTAAAACCGTCGAATTTGAACGCAAGACAAATTAATTTGAATGACAAACTCGCGAATTTGGCCGGAAAATCCTATACTAGCGTTAGACCTATGATTATTACGTTGTATTATATATAAGGTCTATTCAGCGGTACTACTACACGTCAAGCGTGTGAATAGAGCAGGGGTGGGTGCAGGCAGGGGGGGGGGGGATTTCCCCCTCCTTCGCGAAGCGCCGAAGCTTTGACGTTTCATTAAATTATTAGAGAAAGATGATGATTCATTGCATCGTTCTCAACCGTTATTCCTTGTCTGAATTTCAAAATTGTTTCTTTGTCTGCTTCTTTTTCTTCCTACGTACGTCCTCTTACTTTTTCTCTCTTCTCTCTCTCTCTCTCTCTCCCCAACTGCCCCCCCCTGGCTACGCGCCTGGTATATTACAGATAGGTCATGGCTCATTAAATATGCGAAAAAATACACATCTGGTTTCCGATCGATAACTTTAGTAATGTTTGACGGATTTTAATGAAGTTTGATACAAAGGTACATGGTAACTAAATACAGGCTTAGTTCGATTTCGGAGTATGTAGGTCAAAGGTCATGGCTCATTAAATATGCGAAAAAATACACATCTGGTTTCTGTTTGATAACTGTTGTAATGTTTGACAGATTTTAATAAAATTTGATATGAAGGTACATGGTATAAAAACACAGCCCAAGTTCGATTTCGGAGTATTACTTTACATGTTTCATTTATAATCTTACTTTATAAAGCATATAATTTAGACGTATTACATGGCATTATTCAGATTACTTACAGTGAATTTCCATCCAAAAAGTTACACTGGTTATATTGTAAAAAGGTATGTAGATTTTGTTTACATTTTAAGCCCATATGTTCTTTTCTGAATAAACATGGATTCAAAAAATATAGTTCAGATCTAATTGCAATTAAACAAATCTATCGAGCCATTATTAAATTAATTTTAAAGTATAGAAAATGACAAACTGTGAGTATTCTATTGTGATCCGCGTCCTTGTCGTGGTGCCGGGCAACATGTTGCACTCATAATAATCATGCATGCAATTCTCTTACTTTCACTATCAAGTGAGAGCAACATGGCAGAAGGATCACACCTTTTTTAAAATATTTTTTTTATCTGTTCCCAGGCTGTCTTTTAAGTTTTATTAACACACTCTCTTCATTTGATTTTCATGTATTTTTTGTAACATTGCAGTTTGTCGGAGGGGATATAAAAACGCTGCTGTCCGTCCTTCCTTCCGTGCGTGCGTGCGTCTGTCTGTGCGTCCGTTCGTAACAATAATTAATTGATTTTCATGTATTTTTTGTAACATTGCAGTTTGATCTATTTTTAATTTAATTTTAGTTAATTATTAACTAAATTATTATGTCCGTCCTTCCTTCCGTGCGTGAGTGCGTGCGTCTGTCTGTGCGTCCGTTTGTAAAAATAATAACTGATTTTCATGTATTTTTTGTAACATTGCAGTTTGATCTATTTTTAATTTCATTTTAGTTAATTATTATTTTGTTCATTTCTTTTCTTTTCCTTAAGGAACACAAAACCATGGTGTCATTTTTTGTTCTCCTAAAAGAAAACCAAATCAGTTTTTAGTGTTTTTTTTCTTCTTTTTTTTCTTCATTTTTTGAAAAAAATTAGTTTAATAGAGTTTGTTCAAAAAGAAATTGTTCAAAAAATGTTTTCACATAAATCAAAGAGTGTAAACTCTAATCAGACCAGCCTTCACAAATGTATTTTATTGCTTTCAGATTTTCTTGAATATTTATGGTTGTTTTATTTTTATGTTGTTTTCACAAACTAGTTGCATGCCAATTATGCTGAAATAGTTGGGCAAAATTCATTTATAAAAAGGGCAAAGAGACCTGGTATTCATCTTTTGGTTTGTCCTTTTTTCATGGATTTTAGTTGTTTACATGTCAAGTCAATACTCTTCATTATTTCTATGAGATTTGTTATAACTATGTACTTTACATTTTCAGTGAAAAACTAATGCACAAGATAAGATGCTAAAGTTAAAGAAACACTCAGCAGAGCTCCAGAGGGCTAAAGATAGAGAGAAGAAATATACAAAGTACAATGACTCTGTACAATACATTTTCAGTGACTTGATGCAAAAGATAAGATGCCGAAGTTAAAGAAACGCTCAGCAGAGCTCCAGAGGGCTATAGATAGAGAGAAGAAATCTACAAAGTGCAATGAGTCCATAGAAAATGGAAATAAATCAATGCTCCACTCAGACTATTTTGCAGACATTTCACCACAAAGCATTCAGCAAAATGAATTGGAAATCCAAACAGTGGATTATTTTTCATCTCTTCTTCGTGCCCAGTTTGATGTTAAGCATTGATTACTACCATCATCTCTTCTTCAGGCACATATATTGGAGCATAAAGATCTCCCCCAGCATTTAAAAGTTCCGGAAAATGTTTATGCTGTGCAGATACACTTTTAGAAGGCCATTACCTAGTGACATGCCAAGATCATCACGGCATATGACACTTTACCTAATTCTTCCAGGAAACAACAGCTTAAGCCCCAAATTGAACTGTAGTATGATTGTTTTACTTATAATATCAACTACATCATCACACATGATCAAGGATTTAGAACAGATTGTGGACCCTTTGCAATAGCCAATGCATATCTTCTTCTGATGAAAATGAAACCACAACAAGTCAGTCTAAGACAAAGTATGTTACAACATTTAGCAAAGAGCTTACAAGAGGGAATTATCAAAGACTTCCCTATATTTGTCTTGAAGATGTCTTTATACAAAAGCTATCTGAGAGACCAAGAACAGCGGTCAATTGATTACAGGCAAACAAATAGAATCATGGAGAATCTACAGGACTGGTAGATCCTCCCAAAAATTGAAGACAAGTGGGAGAGTTGATCATACAAGAGGTAGATTGTTAGGAGCGGACAATCAGGGAGAGGCCAAAGGAAAGGAGCACCATCAAAGAATCAAAAAGTGTTGCTGATTTAAAGACTTGCACTAAAGCATTCAAAAAGTCTAAAGCAAAAAATGGAGGGGAAAAGCAAAGACCAAAAGAATGTGTGATAAACTAAAATTGACTAATAAACCTCGATCCACTCTAGATATTGACAAAACATGTGAGGCTAATAGCGGAACAGCTCAAGATCAGGATAATGTAGAAAATGAAGGACAACATGGCATTCACAAACTTGTAAAGAATGACTTTGCTCAAAATAAGAAGAATGCAGTGATTGACCGTGTCAGGAAACACAGAAGTAAGCTGTCTGATGTACAGAGAGAAGAACAAAAATTAAAGGACAAAAAGAGAATGTCTGAATGTAGGGACAAACGAACTGAAGAGGAACAATTGACTTCAAGAGATCAGAACAAGAAGAGAATGTGTGAATGTAGGGACAAACAAACTGAAGAGGAACCATTGACTTCAAGAGATCAGAACAAGAAGAGAATGTCTGAATGTAGGGACAAACAAACTGAAGAGGATAAATTGACTTCAAGAGATCAGAACAAGAAGAGAATGTCTGAATGTAGGGACAAACAAACTGAAGAGGAACAATTGACTTCAAGAGATCAGAACAAGAAGAGAATGTCTGAATGTAGGGACAAACAAACTGAAGAGGATAAATTGACTTCAAGAGATCAGAACAAGAAGAGAATGTCTGAATGTAGGGACAAACAAACTGAAGAGGAACAATTGACTTCAAGAGATCAGAACAAGAAGAGAATGTCTGAATGTAGGGACAAACAAACTGAAGAAGAAAAGTCGAAAGTAAGAAAAAGTCATAAAAATAGGAAAACTGAAAGTCGTAGTCAACGCACAGAAACAGAAAACGCATTTGACAAAATAAATGATCAGGATAGGTGTCACGTGAGAGACTTTTTTTAATTTTTTTATTATTGCTACGGACACACAGAATAAAGGGAAATAGAGCTTGTTAATTAAAGTTAAATTGTAACGTTTAATTTCCAATCATTTCTCCTGTTTCACACACTTTGTTTTGGCTTCAGTAATAATACAGTATGTAATTAAACTTATCTTTAACAAAATAATTCTGGATGGGTAGTTTCCCGTCTGACATCGACGCCGGTCACAGCTCGTGTCGTCCACTTGGCCCTGGCCTCCGCAGACGGCGTCTTTGCTCCACTTGGCCCCGGTAGTCGCCCCGGATTCTTGACCTCCGCAGACTGAGATACGATGGTGTGCGTCCCGATCCCAGACAAGAGCTAGCCCCCGACGAAAGCTATATATGGAGAACCGGGTGGCAGTTGAGCTAGCCTCTCGTCCCGACGTGGAATTACCCTCAGATATTGACTTTAATTGCCGACTTCTAACATGACGTTCAGTCTATTATAGCTTAGGTGGTTCTCCTCGATTGCCAAAAATCCACCTCTTAATATACCCTACGGTTACTAAGTAAATTCTAAAAACATGACTACAAATATTTGGAGAGGAAATGATCTTACAAAGGAAAATACTTGTATTGAAAAGAGGCTTCCTAAATGTGTGCTAAACAACAGATAAAACATGTACACTGAATTAATGACTTCCCCAGGCCTATTCATAGGGAACAATACATCTTGGCCTGAAAAGAAAACATCTGACCTTAACATCTTCACCTGACCTTAACAAAGAACACTCCAGACCAAAGAGCGAAACAAATACATTTCTTTCCTGACAATAGGAAAGCCCAGCATCGTGCAAATATGGACAAGATAAGTTGGTATAGAATGCAGATATTGAAAGGACTCACTATAATTTGTGTATCATGTAGACGACTTTTGTATGATCAACTCTCCCACTTGTCTTCAATTTTTGGGAGGATCTACCAGTCCTGTAGATTCTCCATGATTCTATTTGTTTGCCTGTAATCAATTGACCGCTGTTCTTGTAGGGAGCTCCTTGAAAGATGCCTTGGAGGAGAAATACAATCTACATTAAGACATGTCATCGACGTGTCATGCAACTGATATGGCTTTGGATTCAATTCCTGAAGATTTAGAAGATCTATGTGAATTAGAATCACAACTTGTAGCAAGACGCATTCCTTTCATGAAAATAATAAACCTTCTACGTGGTGCACAGAAAGGAATACGAGGTGCCGTAGTAAATGTACCAACTGACTTAAAAAAAAGTTTCCACAATGCTACCAAGAGCACTACCAGATGCCGGTATCATTTGTGTAAAACTAAAACGTCAGTTAAAATATCATGGACATGTTGCACATCAAACTGTAATACCATTAGCTGTAATAAAGGCTTTGGAATGGTTACGTCAAAACAATAAGCAATACCAAGACATTCAAGTAAACATCATGTGGGAAGAAACAAATCAGGCAACAAATGCTGAACTCTGGAAAAGCCTCAATGAGGAGACACCATTATCTGACAACAGCAATATTGAGAAAACCAGTGATACCAGTACTCGACCTCCTGAGACAGAGTCGACCAGTATAACGAATAAAGAGGACAATTCAGATGAAGAAGAAGACCATCCTATACCCAGTGTTCAGTTTGATACCTGCCTACATAGATCAGATGGGCCAGGATTAGAATACAGTATTGCACCAGGAGAAGGACAACGACCAATCAGTATGTTTCAAGACGAACATCATGAAGAATTAGCATTCCCAAAACAATTTCGAAAAGGCAGATTTGGCTTCAGTCAAGTTAGAAAAGTCAAGATATCAGATATGCGCACTCCACAACATACATCTTCTATGCCCAATATGTGACAGAGGCAGAGCAGATAAGACAGAGCATAAACATTGCGCTAAGGAAAAAAAGCCATTATCCCTGGAAGGACGTGCTCCTATGGTGCAAGATGTGCTCAACAACGACTCAATTGATAAGTTAATCAGCTATGATGATGGCTACAAAATTCTGAGAAATGTCAGAGGATCTCCAGCTTCCTGGCAAAAAATGCAATATGACTGCCTTGCAAAGATCCGCCAACTCGGACCATACACATTCTTCTTAACATTCTCAGTTGCAGAGTTTCGATGTACATAAATCATCAAGATCATTGCCAAACAGTATGGAGAAACTTTGTCAGATGAAGATGTATGTGAGATGGACTTTTACACCAAGAGTATGTGGCTGAAGAGAAACCCCATAACAGTAGTGAGACACATAGACTACATGTTACAGAAGTTTTTCCATGGTGTTGTGATTGGCTCACCACATCCCATAGGACAAATTCTAAACTTTGACACCAAGAAGGAATTCCAAGTTAGAGGATGGGTCCATTTCCATATCGCCCTACACGTAAAAGACGCACCCAAGCTGGGCGAGAACACAACTGAAGAGATTATGAGGTTTGTTGACCAGCATATTTCATGCTCTATCCCTGACTCGGAGGAGGATGAAGAGCTCCGCAAGCTTGTCACACAATTGCAATCACACAGCAATAGTAAAACATGCAAGAAGAAGAAGAATGCGGCATGTAGATTCTATTTCCCCAAGCCACCCAGCACTCAGACCATCTTGGCACATCCACCTGGCACTGAATATAACACTGCTAAAGTTAACACCATGAAACAGATACTCCAGCTAGTTTATGATACCATGATGAATTGGAATCTAGCAGAACCTCTGACTCTGGATGCTCTCCTGACCCACACTGGTGTATCAGCAGAAGACTATGTAGAAGCTTTGGAAATCTCATCAAAATGACACATGGTGATTCTAGAGAGACAGCCCAATAAGACATTTATCAACAATTACAATGGTTATATGCTGCGGGCATGGAGAGCCAATATGGACATCCAGCTGATACTGGATACTTATGCCTGTGTGATGTATGTGACAAGCTACCTGTGTAAAGCAGAACAGACAATGAGTCAGTTACTTCAACAAGCATCCAAACAATGCAGACAGAGAGATGTCGACATCAAACAAAAGCTATCCATCCTGGTAAATGTATTTCTCACACACCGTGAGATATCCATGGATGAGGCGATATACCGACTGTTATCCATACCACTGAGAGAAAGTAACAGGAAAGTAGTCTTCTTACCGACAGATGAGCCACAGAAACGCACATCCCTTCTAAAATCTAAGAAAGACTTAGAATCTCTGCCACAGGATTCCACTAATATATTTCAAAAAAATATGTTAGGTCGTTATGCTGCCAGGCCCAATAAACTAGAAAATCTGTGTTACGCTGACTTCGGTGCCATGTATGCAACATCTAGTGAACCATCAGATGACAATCAGTCAGAGGATACAGAAACCAATACAACTGAAAAGAGGGAAACTATTACTCTAAAACATAGAATGGGGACAATGTACAAGCTCAAAAATTATCACTTGATCAGATTCCATGCATGTTCTAGAAACAAAGACCCAGAGGGGCATTACCATCGTCTACTGATATTGTATTGGCCCTGGCGTGATGAAAACAGTCTGAAAAGAGAAGGAAACTATGAAAAAACATTCATGTCAGTAAAGGATCAGATTCAGGTAAAGATGACAGAATTTGAAGGACAGTTACAAGAGTTAGAGCAAATCTCGCTTTCAGAAGAAGATCAACCACAACATGCATGGGACAATCTGGCTGCAGAAGTACAACAAGAACGAGATGATGAAGCATCATTAATTCCACCAGATTTGGATCCATCAGAAACAGCACCAGAACTTGGCATCACTGCCACTAAAAGAACGACTGAAGCCTATACTGTTCAATTCTCCAACATCATAATTCCATCATCACAATACTTTGATATGGTCACAACACTCAACCAGAAAAAACGTCACATACATGACTACATTGTTGATTGGTGTTGGAAAGTGAAGTCTGGTGAAGATGATGTTCAGCCATTCCATTTATTTCTCAGTGGTGGAGGTGGAGTAGGAAAGTCCCACACTCTGATGACTCCATACCACGGTATTAACCACACCTTTCTAAAAGCCGGTCAGGACCCGTCACAAGTCTATGCCTTACTGACAGCACTCACAGGCACCGCCGCATTTAACATCAGCGGTATCACAATCCATTCGGCTCTCAGTCTACCAATGAAAGAAAAGCACTTTCAAAACAAAACAGACTATATACCTCTGCGTAGCGACACAAAAAATGAATTCCGGTGCAAACTACAACACCTAAAGATATTGATTATAGATGAGGTCTCGATGGTTGGATCCCAGACACTCATCAATATTCACAAGAGACTACAAGAAATAATGGGTGAAAAATCTGAGGACATTCCATTTGGAGGCGTTTCAATTCTGGTTGTGGGTGACTTACTACAATTGCCACCTGTTGGTGATTCACCAGTATTTCCAGCTCCTAAAAATCCCATGCACTGTATGTCATTGTCGTTGTGGGAAAAACATTTCTCATATATTGAACTGACAGAAGTTCAAAGACAACGAGGAGATCCTTTGTTTGCTGATATCCTCAACAGAGTCAGAGTAGGTCAGCATACAGAAAGTGACATTGACACATTGAGTACCAGAATTGTTGATGAACAGATAGACTGTTTACACATCTACCCTACTAATAAACAGGTCAATACCTTCAACAACGAAAAGCTACATGCATTTTCAGATAGGACAGTAACTATCACAGCTAAAGATGAGGTAAATATGAAAGTTACAGAAAAACTTACAATCCCAGACACTAGACATCTTACTGGAGGCCTTCATTCTACATTGTGCCTGGCTGTCGGAGCAAGAGTTTCGTTGGTGAGAAACATGATATCTTGGATGGACTCGTCAATGGAGCTACAGGAGTTATCAGTGAACTACATTTGACAAATCACTCCAATCCTGTAGAAGGAGTAGTTATTGTCAAATTCGACAATAAAGCTGTTGGAAAAACTGCCAGATCAACTTTACCATCTCCATTGAGAAACTCTGACGGAACGCCAATACAATCATCAACTTCCAGATTCTCAGTTGGCAGTAGAAATACAGTGTACATCAACAGGACACAATTTCCTTTAACCCTAGCATGGAGTGCTACGATACATAAGGTACAAGGTCAAACCTTAGAAAATGTCTATGTTTCATTCTCTGAAGCTCGTTTTACAGCAGATCAAGCGTATGTTGCATTAAGCAGAGCAAAATTACTAGATGGATTACACTTGGAAAGTCTGGATGCTAAAAAGATCAAGGTCAACAGAACTGCTCTTTTAGAAATGGAGAGACTTCAAGATTACTCCTCCACATACATTAGACCAACTAGTAGTGTGTCATCTCAACATAGTATCATACAGCAAACACCAGGCTGACATGGCAAATGATACCAACCTACTGATTGCTGATATTATTGGACTAACAGAAACATACACTGACAACATTCAGTTGAATAACTTCAACACTTACGCAAAGAATTCAAAACATGGAATTGCTGCCCTTGTGAGAAAGACTTTACCAACACCCAAAAGACTATCTGCAGCTGAATTTTCCAATGTTATCGAGACAGTCATTTTGGAATTTCAAGTCCAAAAATACTGCTTTAAGGAATCAATTGAATTGCATTCGGAGCAGGAAGATCATACTTCTGGGAGATTTTAATCATGACTTGAATAAGAATTCCCTTCTAGATTGTGTGTCATCTGCAGATTTCAGTCAACACATAAGATGTACCACTCATCATCAAATAAAGGTGGACCACATTTACACTCGTGACATTGATGTTATACACAGTGGTTCCGTGTACTGTTATTATTCAGATCATCATATCGTGTTTTGCAAAATTCAAAAGTGTGACATCTAAACAATAAGGTAGCTCTACAAGGATTATTAAACCTTTAAATGGACAACAAGTTCCATCATACAGATGTACATAGAACATATTTTGTTCTTATGTTTATTGTGTCTTTCACATTCAACAATTCTTCTCAGTGCACAGATTTGCACATATGTACATATACATAGAAAATATTTTGTTCTTATGTTTATTGTGTCTTTCCCATTCAAACATTCTTCTCAGTGCAAAGATTTGCACAGATGTACATAGAACATATTTTGTTCTTATGTTTATTAAATGTTTCCCATTCAAAAATTCTTCTCAGTGCAAAGATTTGCACAGAATCAAAGATGTACATAGAACATAATTTTGTTTTATGTTTATTGTGTCTTTCCCATTCAAAAATTCTTCTCAGTGCAAAGATTTGCACAGAATCACAGATGTACATAGAACATAATTTGTTCTTATGTTTATTGTGTCTTTCCCATTCAAAAATTCTTCTCAGTGCAAAGATTTGCACAGATGTACATAGAACATATTTTGTTCTTATGTTTATTAAATGTTTCCCATTCAAAAATTCTTCTCAGTGCAAAGATTTGCACAGAATCACAGATGTACATAGAACATATTTTGTTTTATGTTTATTGTGTCTTTCCCATTCAAAAATTCTTCTCAGTGCAAAGATTTGCACAGAATCACAGATGTACATAGAACATAATTTGTTCTTATGTTTATTGTGTCTTTCCCATTCAAAAATTCTTCTCAGTGCACAGATTTGCACATATGTACATATACATAGAACATATTTTGTTCTTATGTTTATATTATGTTTCTCATTCAAAAATTCTTCTCAATGCACAGATTTGCACATATGTACATATACATAGAACATATTTTGTTCTTATGTTTATTGTGTCTTTCCCATTCAAAAATTCTTCTCAGTGCAAAGATTTGCACAGAATCACAGATGTACATAAAACATAATTTGTTCTTATGTTTATTGTGTCTTTCCCATTCAAAAATTCGTCTCAGTGCACAGATTTGCACATATGTACATATACATAGAAAATATTTTGTTCTTATGTTTATAGTGTGTTTCTCATTCAAAAATTCTTCTCAATGCACATATTTGCACAGATGTACATAAAACAAATGTTGTTCTTATGATTATTAAATGTTTCTCATTCAAAAATTCTTCTCAGTGCACAGATTTGCACAGATATACATAGAACATATGTTGTTCTTATGTTTATTAAATGTTTCTAATTCTAAAATTCTCAGGGCAAAGATTTGCACAAAATCAAAGATGCACATAACAAATATTTTGTTCTTATGTTTATTGTGTCTTTCCCATTCAAAAATTCTTCTCAGTCCACAAATTTGCCCAGATGTACATAGAACATATTTTGTTCCTATGTTTATAGTGTATTTCTCATTTGAAAATGGTTCTCAGTGCAAAGATTTGCAAACATAATCGTCTTTTTATATGCACATGCTCAAATTGAAACAGACTATAGTTGTAAATTGCAATTACTGTATTTAGTTACGATGTTTTACAAAGATTTTAACCTGACATTGTATTTTTGTATGTATAACATACAATAGTTATAGGACATTATCCAAACCTCCCACTTTTTTCATATCCTTAAGTCTTAAATTATTTTTTAGTACATATTATCACTTGTCTTATTTATTTCTAGTGTTAAAATGTTATCAGTTGTGTTTTTCCTTCATAAATAAACTAACAAAAAAGAATCACAATAATTCATAATTATGGCACCTTTTATGATATCCACAGAAAAAAATGAGCTATCATATATTTATTTGGACGTTTACATATGCAGTACCTGACATAATGTCACAGTATGCACAATTTGTTTCCACTTCTGTAGATAACATAATACATGATCCACTTCCCTGTAGTGGTGCTGGAAACACTTTGCACTCATATTATAGATAAAGCTTAATCATATCTTTTACTATATGTTGTATACAAAAATTACTACCGTAATTATAATGAGACATCACATAAACCCAATCCTCTTCATAATGGAGACCATTTGTTTCAATACATTTCAATCTCCTTTTCAATACAATGGGTGCAGGGTGGCAAAGAGATCATATCATTTTAATTATACTTGTTTTCTTCACTTTTCAACAAAATTAAGATTTAATTAATTACAGATTAACCGTTCCATTCAACCATTGCATTTTGTTTTCGTGATCTTCCCTTGATAGCTACATCTCTCCACACTTCAAGTTCTTTGTTACTATTAATCAGTTGCAACTATTGCAAATATTTTACTAACCCATCTAAATTCAATAAGAATTTTACACATTATTCTACATTTTCATAATTCAGTGTTCTTTAAGATTAATTCATGCCATTTTAAACTTTAATAATAATTTCATACTCTGTTTCCATTTTCACTGTTATTTAATTTGGTCACCTTCTCATATATGCTTCAATCTTCTTCTGTAAATCCCTGATTTTATTCAAAATATTTTTTTAAATTCTCATACCAATTACAATACAGTTTATTTTCAGTTTTCTCATGAGTTATTCCATAAAGTAGTAAACTTTCTGTACATCCGGACTGTCGATCACAAGGTCCGCGGTTCGAGTCCCGCCGCCGCACTAATGTCCTTTGGCAAGACATTTATCTACATTTGCCACACACCACCCAGGTGAAGTAAATGGGTACCTGGTAGGAATTTATTCCTTGAAACGCAGCGCGCGTAACAGCTGCACTGCTAAAGCCAGGGTAATTATGCTGCATTATTGTAGAGCGCTTAGAGACTTCTGATAAAGTAAGTGTTAGGCGCTATATAAGCAAGGATAATTATTATTATTATCCAATCCCCAGGTATTAGTAACTGCCTTGCCTACTTTTATAACAGTATATTCTAATAGAGCTAACTTGTTTTGACCAGGGGCGTACGCAGGATTTTTTCAAGGGGGGGGGGGGGGGGGTTTAAAATCGGGCCCAAAATATTTTTCTCCCGAAAATTAACGACTCAGCCAGCCGAAAAGTCGCTAAATGGGGGGGGGGGGGGGGGGGGGGGGGGGGGGGGGTAAAGCGGACATTTTTTTTGGGGGGGGTTCTCAGTGCAAAGATTTGCAAACATAATTGTCTTTTTATATGCACATGCTCAAATTGAAACAGACTATAGTTGTAAATTGCAATTACTGTATTTAGTTGGATGAGGTCCTGGTCGTTGGGGCAGAGTGACTGTACCGTCTTTGCTATAGCAGCAGTGATAAGATCAGTGTTCTCGGGCTGTAGGAACAAGGTACACAAAGAAAGGTTCCAAGTTAAAAGATAGTGACATTTTCCTGTATTAATCAAAAGAAAGACAATTTGAATTACTATAACTTGTGAAAATATAGTTGTGCATTTCAGGAATTTTCTTACTTTTTATGATATACTCTACTTACCTGTAAACATTTATGTACATGATTCCCCACAAATGAACGGCCATGGTACGCCTGTCTGCTCACTCTCAACTGCTGTAGTGCTTCTTCTAGACCAACATTAGTTGGTCCAGAGTGAGCTGGCATTTCGGGTATTTGCCTATTTCCTTCTCCTACAAAAAAAAAGAGATTTATATGTTTAATTTGATATCAATTTTAGTTCAAGATGCATTTGGTACATCTATGCATGATTTAGGATTAAAACGTATGCAACTCATATTTATAATACTGCTGGTGTGACATCAAGATACTAACCAGTTTAACTTTTCTCTCTCCTCTTCTCTTCAGCCATTTCCAGGGTGAGGGTGGGTGGTTCAGCTTTAGGGTAAAGAAGTGCAACCATCATGTGCTGGTCCATGAGGTCGTTAAGTTCTTCCTCAGCAAGCTTCACTCTGGACTGGAGATTCAGCTTCTTCAGCTGCTGTTTGAAGGTCTCCTTTGCTTCTAGTTGATCTGTATGAGTTCTTGCCAAGGAGTGGCCAATCTTCAGGTCCAGGGTGTGACATGCTTGGCAGAGCGAGTTGAAGTGCTTCAAGAAGACCCCTAGGGAGATGTGGAGCCCAGGAGGACAGACCTGATAAACAGGAGAAAAGGGCTTATAATATCAGAGGTATTAATAACAATTTTCATTGCCATCATTGCACATGAAACTTCTAAATATTTTAAATGTTTGACTTCCTGAATGGTTTAAAGTAGCTAAACCCGGTAAGCATGAAGGTCTGTGGTAAGATACATATCCGATTAAGCACCCACCCCCACCCCTGTAGGGGGTATATCTTGGCTACTGATTAAGAATTTGGCTATTGAAATCATTTTTTTCTTAAATATCTTACCCTATTTTATTGGAATATCAAAGAATGGGTCTCTGATAACGTTAACAGACTCCTTTGGGATGCCACAGGTTTTAAAGTGGCTCAGGGATTCTTTGAGGGTCTGCAGGCTTTGCTGACGGGGGACAGTCATTGGTGGGTCGGCCATGTCCTTCTTGGGCATCTCACAGTAGAGACAGCAATGACGGCCTGGTGAAGAAAAAAATGGGGAAACAATTAAGTCAGAGATATGATTTTTTTTTAATTACTCTTTTTCAATCAAAGTAATATATATATAATGTTTATTAAAGCAAAGTTTACC